>VUQH01031137.1:0-17500 GCA_015106775.1 Etroplus canarensis | reverse complement strand
CCTGGCCAGTTCTCTGAACTCTAATGATGTGTTTTTGCTCAAGAGCCAATCAGGAATGTATCTGTGGTGTGGAAAGGTAAAAGAGACAAGATTAATATGAACCAGAGAAACTGAGACTCTGTTGCACTGTTTAAAGTATTTTTTGGCCATTTTTTAAAATAACATAATGTAGAGTGTGGCCAAAAGTATGTGGACATCAACATTTAGCTATTTCATCATGGCCAGGGAAAGATCTCATGTCACACAATATAAATAGAAAAAGAAAAATATAAAAATACATTTTCAAAACTGTTAGAGAATAGTGATTTTGAAAGTCTGACTTGATGCATAATGGAGCTGCCATAACAATAAAAGTTAATCCCCTTCAGTCAAGCACCCTGGTATGGGGACGGAAAACTTTCTCAGGCCAAGTATTAAAATGTAAAACTCTTTTTTCACTTTTTTAACAAAGTTTGAAAATTTGTGATTTTTTTTCCTAATTTACAGTTAGGTCCATGAGCTTTGAAAAAAATTGCACTTTTTTGTAGGTTTGCTTCTGTACACCACCACAAAGGATTTTAAATAAAACAGTCATGATGTGAGTAAAGTACAGACTTTCAGCTTTAATTCAAGGGGTTTGACAAAAGAGTTAACTGTTTAGAAAATGTAGCCATTTTTATATGTTATCCCCTATTTTCAGAAGCTCAAAAGTAGCAGGATGATTGACTGATAATGACCAGGAAGGCTTGGCCTGTTTCCTTGTTGTTTCATGACAATCTATGCAGACCAAAGATTTTGCTTCTGGGATAAGAGGAACTTATACCAGAATGATGAGAAGAGAAAAGTGTGGAGAAGGAAAGGAACAGCTCACAATCTGAAGCATACCACATCATCTGTTAAACATGCTGGCTGCAATGCTATGACATGGGCATGTATGGCTACTACTGGAACTTAGTGTATATTAATGATGTGACTGCTGGTAGAAGTAGCCAGATGAATTCTGAAGTGTACAGGGCTATACTCTGCTCAGATTCAGACAAATGCTGCAAAACTGATTAGGCAGCACTTCACGCCGCAAATTAGTAGTGACCCAAAGCATTCTGCAAAAGCAGCGAAAGAGTTTCTCAAGGCAGAGAAATAGGATATTCTTCAGTGGTCAAGTCATTTACCTGATCTCAACCCAAGAGAGCAGCTTTTCAGTTACTGAAGACAAAAATTAAGGCAAAGAGAGTCACAAACAAGCAGAAATTGAAAGCTACTTCAGTAAAGACCTGACAGAGCATTTCAAGGGAGGTAACACATTTGGTGACATCCATGGGTTCTAGACTTCAGGCCGCAATGAATTATCATCCAAGTATTAAAAACAATCCTCATCTTTAAAATTATACCAGTTTTCCTATTACTTTTGAGCTTTTGAAAATGGGGGATTATGTATAAAAATTATTAAACAGTTAATGAAATTCTTTTGTCAAACTGCTTGAATTAAAGTTGAAAGTCTACACTTTGATCACATTTGACTATTTGATTTAGAATGTACAGAAGCAAAATTTTAAAAAATGTGTCATTGTCCAGAATGTTTATGGTCCTAACTATATGCCCATAATGAGAAATACATGAAAAAGTAAGGAAATGAAAGTATAAAACAAGGACATAATCAAAAAATGAAAAAGGACTGAAATTTTTGCTTTTATGAATAGGTCCACACAGACATGGTTTTAACAGTTTGGTGTTGAGGAACCCAACAGGCCTGAACAGGCTCCTGGCCTTTGCACAGTAAGCCCTTTGGGTGTGACTGGCAGTTACACTTCAGTCTAACATTAGGGCTCATCCTCAATAATGCTCTTGTGGAGAATTAAATCCCACAGGAAGGGTGGCCTACCTTGAAGAGTTGAGACAGTTAAAGCAACTGATTGATGGCCAGTAACCATAAATGAACGTAATGGTTGGATGTCCATGTACTTTTGGCCATGTACTGGCCACTGTACTGTACTTATCAAAGTATTAAGACTTATTTGATTTCCAGCTTGTCTAGAAGCAATTATCCGCCCTGTTGTGGTTTTCTTGAGTCAAATACTTAATCTCTACCAGCTGCTGACTCAGCTGAGAAAACTGTCCTCTCAAGAATCACAAACCTGTCACAAAATTTCATAAAGTCCTTTAAAGCATCTGTCCATTTTCTTAACTGCTTGTCCAATTCAGCCTAAACCCATTGTTAAAGGGAATGAGGTGGAGTACACCCTGGACAGGTTGACAGTTTATCACAGGGCTAACACAGGAACAAACAACCATTCACACTCACATTCACACCTACGGTTTATATAGAATCAGCAGTTAACCTAACATGCATATCTTTGGACTGTGGGAGGAAGCAAAATTATGTGGAGAGAACCCATGCAGACACAGTCAAAACATGTAAACTCCACACAGAAAGGCTCCAGCCAGCGAACCAGTGGATTTGAACCCAGATTCTGTGCTGTGAGGTGACAGTGCTAACCACCAGCTGCTGTGCCACCCCTTTTAAACCAGATTAAATTAAATAATGTTAAAAAATTCAATCACTATATATTGATGAGAAACTTTTTTTTAACCAGGGATCAAGTGGTGATGAGAGAGCCATGGCCAAAGAAGTCAGTTCAGCGATTAGCAAGAACTCACCAAGAGTCTCTGAGGAGATTGTGGCAGAGGGTCAGGAGCCCATTGAATTCTGGGAAATGCTTGGGGGAAAGGCTCCCTATGCAAGTGAAAAGAGGTAAGGATAGCATCACCAGCGGCTTCGTAGTACCATGTGGTTGTTTTACACTTGGTTATGTGCCATCCACAGATTACAGCAGGTGGTTTTAGACCATCAGCCTCGCCTGTTTGAATGCTCCAATAAAACAGGCCGTTTCATTGTGAGTGAGGTGACTCAGTTCATACAGGATGACCTCAGTGAGGATGATGTCATGCTACTGGACACATGGGACCAGGTATAATGTTTGTAAGATTAGTATATACATATTAAAAAAAAAGGAAACTTCACATCACTTTAATCACATTTTGCTTCTTCTTTTTCTTGCTCTCAGGTGTTTCTCTGGATTGGCAAAGAAGCCAATGAGGTAGAGCGCAAAGAGGCCGTGACAACAAGCCAAGAGTATCTGCGGACCCACCCAGGCGACCGAGATCCAGAAACCCCTACTGTCTTGATCAAGCAAGGTTTCGAGCCACCCACCTTCACTGGGTGGTTTACAGCCTGGGATCCCTCCAAATGGAGTGTGAGTGTTATGTTTTTGAAATGAACTATAGGATTTCCATTTATAGTTAAAAGAATCTGACATTTTTTTCTTTCAGGGAGGAAAGAGCTATGAGCAGTTGAAGCAGGAGTTGGGAGATACAGCATCACCTGTTAATGTTGCTGTTACAGTATGTAGCGTCTCATTCGTTTCTCAAGCTTTTTTAGTAGATGAGAATAATTGTTGCTGAACTTGTTTACTATGTCAGTATTAATTATTAACCTGTATTAATGAAGTGCTCTTTACCTCTCTCTACCATCCTGTTACCCAGAACTGTAAACATTTTCATGAGAGAGATTTGTATATCAGAACTTTAGGTGACAGGTTAAAATAAAACATAGACTAAGACATCTTTGTTCCTTCTAGGAGCAGAATAATGTGGGGAGTGTGAAAAGCTTTCAGTGTTTTCCACCTGACGCTTTGATTAACAAGAATGCCAGCGAGCTGCCAGAAGGTGTTGACCCCAAGCAGAAAGAGGTTCGTGTGTGTGAGAGAGAAAGAGTGTCTGAGGAAAGCAAGTGCACAAGCCTTAATTTAAGGAACTTCCTCCCTGAAACAGTTCAAATGTATCTACTGTCTTATAAAAATCAGTCTAAACAGAGCAGATGCCCAAAGACTACAAGTTATGCTTCCATCCATTATCCATATCCTACTTAAGGTCTTGGCCAGTTCAGCATAGCTGGAGCCCATCCCAGCTATGGCAGGGCGAAAGGCTGGGTACGTGCTGCAAAGGTCCCTCACAGAGTCAAAACACTGAGACAACCAACCATTTGGGCTCACGTTCACACCTCCAGCCAATTTAGAATAACCAGTTAATCTAACAAGTATGTTTTGCGTACTTTGTGAGGAAGCCGGATTGCCCACAGAAAAGCCACAAATGCAAACTCCACACAGAATCAGGGACCTTCTTGCCAGGCACTGTACCACCATGTTGTCCAGAATAGAACCTAGAAAAAAATATTTTATAAAGCAAAACAAGAAGGCTCAATTTGAGTGGCATGGAGATACAGTCATAGAGGCAAGACTGAGGTGGTTTGGACATGTGCAGAGGAGGGATAGTGAAAATAAAAAAGGATGTTACAGACGGAGCTGCCAGATAGGAGAAAAAGAGGAAGACCACAGAGAAGGTTCATGGATTTAGTGAAGGAGGACATGTAGAGGGTTGGTGTAACAGAAGAGGATGCAAGGGATAGGGTAGAGGCAGATGATCTGCTGTGGTGACCCCTAAAGCCGAAAGAAGAAGAACAAGCAAAAACATACATACATACATACATACATACATACATACATACATAAAAACTGCAGCCTGTTTTCAGTTAAGATACAGCCTTCCTTACAGACTCTCATTAACAGAGTCTGATATATCCTTTACCATAATAATAATAATAATAAATAGCAAGAATTTGCTTTCAAATTGCCACATTTAAAAGGAGTGATTAAAATAGTTCCATTTTTCTTTCTGCAATTTTCTCAAGGATAACAGGAATTTTTTTCAAGAAAAGCTCAAACAGCACCATATAATCCCAGATTTGTAACTGTATCTGCTTATTCATTAGCTGTTGCTTTATAATACTTTGTTACAGTTCTTTTAATTCGCCAACAAACTTAAGTACTATGCAACTCAAAAATAACAACAACATATCTGCTTTCACTTGCTAAACTTTGTCACCTGTTTTTCAGAAATACCTGTCTGACTCTGACTTCAACATCATATTTGGGCTGACCAAAGATGAGTTTGTCAGCTTGCCGATGTGGAAACAGCTCAACATGAAGAAAGAAAAGGGGATGTTTTGACATTTTTCCAGTATTTGATTGAAGCAGTTATGTTTAGAAGTCAGCAATAGGACTTTCTTTGTGCGATGTTTCTTGCTTTTATTGATTTTCCAATTACTAGCTGAGAGATTTTTCAAAATCCAATGCTGTATCTGTTTATGTGCTGTGGCTATTTAGATTCATGTGTTTGAGACAAATCACTTTTTTCAAAACGCTATTTTTGTAATCTGTGTCACCTTTATGGAGTTAGTAGAGGCTTTTTAAAGTTTAGTTTGACATAAGTTTAAGAACTGTTATATCAAGAAGTATGGACCATATTACACTATAAACCATAATGACTCTGCATGTGTTTGTGCCATCAGTTACATCTGCTGAACACTGTAGGAGGCACAGTTAAGCTCACACAAGTTTTAACTAGCAATAAGACATTTCAGAGGGAAGCTGATACATGACATGATAACATGATAATATGTAATTAATGACCAATAGGCTGTTTACAATCATTGTACAAGCGTTAAAAACAGATGTACATAAGTAGCCAAAAATACATTTACTTTGCCGAACCCGGCTCAGCAACAAAAACTTAGGCAACTTTTATTTACGTTAAACTTACTTATAAAGACCAAACTACACTGTTCAAAAAAATTAAGGAAACACTCGATGATCACAGTATGACACAAAGTCAGTTAAACTTCAGGGATATCAATCTGCCCAATTAGGAAATATATTTGCAATCAATCTCACTTGCTTTGGTGCAAATGAAAGTAACAACAAGTGCTCTGGAGAGGCAACGACAAGCCAACCTCCTTAAAGGGAATGTTTTGCAGGTGGAGGCCACAGCTGTTGCTCTTTCCTTACCTCACTTGTCTGGTTTTTCTCTAGCTGCAGCCCTGATAGGTTGCACAAGTAGTCCAGCTCCTCAAGGATAGCGCATCTACATATGCAAGAAAGTTTGCTGTGTCTCCCAAAAATAGACTTAAGAGTGTGGAGGAGAGGTGTTACACAAGCAGAGCTGGACAGGGTTGTAGAAGGGTGTCAACCTAGCAGCAGGACCAGTATCTGCCCCTTTGTGCAAGGAGGAACAGGAAGAGCAGTGCCACATCCCTATGAAATGACCTTCAGCAGGCTGCTCATGTGCACGTTTCTGATCAAACTGTCAGAAACAGACTTTGTGAGAGTGGCATGAGGACCTGATGTTGTTTAGTGGGACCTGTGCTCATAGCCCAGCACCATGAAGATTGAATGGCATTTATCAGAGAACACCAGATCTGGCAGGACCGCCCCTGGCACCTGGCTTTCACCTTCACACACCTCTCCAGCCTTAGTGTCACACGTGCTCAATGTGAATCTGCTCTTGTTTGTCATTCTGTGATGATCAAGTTTTTTCTTAATTTTTTTGAGGAGTATAAATATGTAAGAATAATATGATTTTCTATTTTGTCATTTTTTATGCAAATAATGGCACAACATATAGTATTGAGCAAAAGTCTTGGTCCACCCCTCATTTCTTTATATTTTTCCTCCAGGGAGCCAGATGTTCTTGTAATTTTTTTAAGTAATCTCCAGTAGTTCTTCAGGTTTTCTGAAGGTCTTTGAAAGTTTTTCTTTGGCTACTGGCTGTTTTTTTCAATCATTTTCAGTCCAATCCTTATAGCGGACCATTTTCAGAGGAACGTTTCTTGTTAAGCCACTTAACCCTGATCTATGAACTAAAAAGGCATTTAACACTTGGAATGAACCAGTGTTGTGTTTACACAGACAACTTAGCCAATAACCAATTTTAAAATGCATCTTCAGGCACATTGTTACTAGCAGATTCTCACAAAAACACATAATCTGTTCCCATTTTTTTACTTGAATCTATGAAAAATGCCAAAGATAACACAGTTTGACAGGCATAAAATAGTAATTTTGCTACAACAAGGTGATTCCCAAAGAGCTGTTATCCAAAAATGTGGCATGTCTTGGTATGTTGTGCAATGTATCCATAAAAATTTGGGAAAATGGACAAGTGGAGGACAGAAGAATTGGCAGGTCTGAAAAACTATCCACAGCATATGAACGATACCTCAAAGTCATGTCCTTAAGAAAGACAATACACCCAACAAAAAAAAATCAGTTTTTATGTAGTGTAATTCTATTTATGCTTGTACCTATTTCCCTTTTTCCTGCAAAATATAAAGAAATGAGAGGTGGCTTGGGACTTTAGCACAGTAATGAAACAGGCTCAAAATATCTGTGGACAAAATAAAGTCATCTTCAGTGTTCATTTGCTTTGCTGATAAGCACAGACTGCCGTGATATAATCTAATTGGACTTTGTTTTCAATCCATTCCTGCGTCCAACTTTAATTTGTTGTACTGTTTTATGTAATTTAGAGAATCAGTCAATCTGCAAAGGGGAAGGCAAACTTTCAGTAAACTTTATCTTCATCCAGTATAATTCAATGATACTTTTTTCAAACACACACAATATGCACCATTACAGATACTATCTCCTAAGTTGAGGTGTTTATTTAAACACAAAAGAATTGAAAACTGGAGCGACATCAGTGCATTCCTTCATATTTAGTTTTGAATGTCAAGATGCATCTAATCTTTCATATTTTAAATGCAAACAAAAAGAAATGACAAATCACCAGCAGCAGCATTACTCATTCATTTTATTATGATATAAATGTATTTCACTAACATTTACATGAATATCTAATTCAAAGCTGAGAACAAAGTTTAAAATATTTAGACCAAAAAAGGCATCGTATATGACAGTGTGAAAATAAAGGACAAAAACTATTTCATGACTCTGTGCCGATCATACCACAAAGCACCTGTAACATTTGGAAGATTGTTTATTATGATCAAAAATCAACTGTCCAGCACCTGTGGATGTTTAAGTAACAATTCATCTGATATGACCTGTTTGTTTACGAACTGACTACAGTATCACCACATAGCACTAAATTAAGTGTATCCCCCTAAAATAATAGGGGAAATCTTGGCTGTCAACCCAACATGTAGTGAAGTAAGAGCAGTGCGTGTTAAAATTTAAAAAGGCAAATGAGGTGGTGCAAAACAAGAAAATGATAAGAAGCTAAAAGCAACAATTACAGATGCAATTTCCCCCTGGGATTAATAAAGTATTCTGATTCTGATGTTCTACATCTTCTATGCTTTCTTTATCCGTAAGAGAAGCATTTATCCAGATTTACTTTTTAATCACTTAAGTCTAGTCTGATGGGTTCAAAACTGCAATTTGATAACTGTGTTAAAAAAAACTACCTCAGAAACTGGGGATAAAAGAAGAACACCTGACCTGCAAAGTAAATTAAAAATCCCTCAAAAACACAATTTGAAACAGCAAACAATACAAAGTATTATTCATTATATGTATGATAGTACTGCGTGCAACCATACTAACAAATGACAAAGATCTCATGTGCAGTTTGAAAATCAGTATACATTCATAGGTGCTCATGCAAACTATTGATCACAAGAGGTGAGGGGTCTACTGCTGCTTCTAGCACAATAAAAAAGTAACCTTGTAAAAATAAGCATCAAAAATGTTTCCATACAAAGAGTTTTACAGCAATCAAAGACATCTGAAGAAACTAAGTTCAGCAAGTTTTACTGCAAATGTGCAAACATGCAGTATTACCTTGCAGGCAAACAAAATCCAGCCTGGAGCAGGTCAGCTGATCATTTCTGGCTGACGCATTTGGTTGAAAAGGGAATGTTGTTTTCAGTGTAATCTGACAAATGTATGTCACAATACAAGAACTTTAAATAGTGCAAATACAGCCAAATCATGTTCCCTTTTTGAGTCAAACACATAAAAATGGACCACATAAAAGATTACAAAACGTTCTTTTAAAAAATGGTGAGGCTGTAAATAGATGGCGTACTTAAAACTCAAGTATCTGGTGATATTTTCTAAAGATCAAACATGAAAAAAGCCAAAGCACAGCCAGAGCAGAGGGGTGTACTATGAAGTGAGATTAATGGGTTAGCCAGCAATGTTTCCCTTAAAGCCAGACTTTTCACTGTCACAAAGGTTGCTCTCTAACTGGCCAAATCACCAGGGTAACCTACACTGAACTGAGCTATAAAATTCAAAAATAACTGAAATTTTTGTATTTATTTTACTGCTTGGTATACTCTTGATCGTGAATTCAGTGGCAAAATGTGTCATTTCCAAAGATTAAAATTTTACTTTTGTATTTCCTATGTCCTTCAGGATCTCTAGCTCCCGTTCATCTGTTAATATCTTTAGAGTATGTGGTGCTCAATTAATTCTAGAGTCAAATGACGTGTTAAATGCACCCTTTTATATGAACACACAGAGCTTGAAGCAGAAAGCCTGAGTTATCAGAGAAAGTTGAAAACCATCATAATACCCATTATCTATAAATGGGGTTGTAGGTTTTGCCAAGCCAGCTAATGCAAAAAAAGCTTATGATGAATTTGCTTCATAGTATACCCCTCAGATACCCAATGATTGTGATGAGATTTAAGTTAGCTCTAAATGAACTATACTGAAAAGAAAACTATGTGTATTTAATGTATCGTTATGACCAAAATTTAAACAGCTGAAGTCCAAATTATAGAGCTCACTGTATTTTGCAGACAGATAAATCCTGATTTGTGTCCTGGCTGCTACTTGTGTACAAAACATCTTTCTTAAAAACTTGATCAAAGACATAAACAGTCAAAGTAACATGGAGTATTTTCCATGTTTAGCTATGTGCTTAAAAACAGTTAAGACAGACTTGAATGAAATGATTGGCAAATAATATAAAGTAGTCAGCGGAGTTTTAACTAGTAAACCTGAGTTTCTTTGTTAATTTTTTTTTAAATGAAATGTCTACTACAGCGTAATACAGCTAGGGCCATAACAATCAAATATTTTCATTATAGATTAAACTGCCAATTATTTTCACAATAAATCTATTAACCAGCAGAATTCTCCTAAAAGTGACAACTAATCACAACTGTGGAAATCCTGTGGCCCTCTTTTCTAATAATAGAAATATTGAACTCCAAATCAAATTGCTCTTAGATTTCATAAAATTATGAACAATTATATCTGACCTTTCTCAGTAGCAGATAAAACATAAATTTAAGACAAAATGCAGCCATCTTTGGAGACTTGGGCCTCACTGTTGAGGGCCTGGCCATTGTTAGTCGGAATTTTCTCTGTACTCTCTGAATCAAGAGGCAGCTCCAAAGTGTCTCCGTCACCTAGTAAGACCCTGTCCTGCTCTGGAGTCTCAGCAGATGCATCCTCATAGGCACTTATGCTGTCTGAGTCGTTTCTGTCTGGGGAAGAATCTCGTCCATCTGCTGTGCCGTTTTCATAAGGTCTCTGGAGGACGCCATCCTCAGACACTAGGCTGCCCAGTGCAAGAGAAGGCTGATGACCAGCAAGCTTATGGATCATCCTCCACTGCTTCTCCTCTGTGCCTTCACCCTGTTCCCTCTCCACTGCAGCTGCCAGTCCTCCCTTACTGCTATCGCTGCTGTGAGGTTCACACAGCAAGGAGTGGCTCTCAACTTTAATCACTTCATTGGCATCATTTCTTATTTGGTGTGTTTTGTTCACTGTTTCATCCATCATGTTTGCTGGACCTGGTATTTCGTTATTCCTTTCCTGCAAAAAATTAAAGAAAATTGTATGCAGTGCCCATTCAGATCACAGAAAATGATTACATTTCAAAGTTATTTTTAGGAATTTTAATTCCTTTTGTCCTCCTCTAACAACACTAAGTCAATTTCAGAAGGAAGCTGATTTAAGACAAGCAGGAAGTGAGACAGAGGAACAACTTTAGCATCAAGTCAAATTTCAAAATAAATATCCTATGCAGACTTCCAGTCACACATCACATCACTACATCAATGCCATCAGCTGTGGCACCGGTCAGAAGTCAACCGGTCAGAGGATTTTCGCCATGAATGAGAGATTCATCTTAAATTGAAAGTTGAATGATATGCTTAGAACTTGGCCAGTATGACTTTGTCCCCATATCCTCATAAATGTTATCAGATGTTCTACCCATCTTAGGGACCACACAAAGTTTGGAAAAGATCCAGAAAACAAGTCACAACTGTAGTGGTGAATTTTGTAATGACAGATGTTAAGTAGACATCAAAAATCTTATCTGTTCTTCTACCAATCCTACTGATTACCATAATAGCATTGACAAGGATCCAGATTCCAGTCAGCTCCTATGGTGGTAATGACATTTTTAGTGATGACTCCTGTGACCTTGACCTTTGACCCACAATCTCAAATGTTATCCATTTTTCTACCCATCATAGGTATTAACCACACAAAGTCTGGTAAAGATTCAGCAAACAAGTCAGCTCCTATAGTGGTAACAAGCTTTCTAATCGGTGAACAGATGGACAACACAAAACCATAATAACTCCAAGGCAGAGGCAGAATACAAAGCAGGTATTGTATGACACCACAGATTCTTAGAGTAGAAGTTTACTGCAGGACTTTTGGGAGTGGAAAATGAGTAACACAGTAATTAGCTACTGTTGAAATATGTGATTTTAACCGTCTTAATGAACGTGACTTGGACACTTAATTCCTGAAAAATATTTTCAGGTTTTTCCAGGACTGTTATAACAAGTCAGGAAGACAAGGCTCAGTGTGTGAAATAGTTCTGGTGTGGTTTGAGGCTGCGCAGAGGACCGAACTAAATCAAAACACAGACAAGACCTTGTAGGTCCACGCCTGGTGTGTCTCCAGGTTACACACCCAAGAAAAAACAAAACACGCACAATCACCATCATTCATATTCATAAGTGTTCACACACCTGACAAGCTGTTGCGTAACAGGTATCATACACCTTTACATCTTTATACACAAACTCAGAGCCTCTGCAAGGTTACATAAAGTAACCTGACACTGACATTACCTCTTTTAATCTCTTCACCTCTTGCATCAAAGAGCACACCATGTGCTCCAGTTTCCTCTTGGCCTCCCTCTCTCGTTCCAACTCCTACAGCAGCAGAGACAGCAGCAGCTCGTTAGTGTCAGATTCTGTTCTAATCATGAACAATGAATTTTACAAAAATAGAGGACTAAAAGACTTGTAAAAGACTTTAGAGCGATGTTTTGGTGAGGCCTTGACTTACCAAATTAGCCTGTCCAGCTTCCCTCTGGGCTTCAGCCAGCAGCTCCTCTACACCCTCCAGCGTGTCCTGCAGGACATCCACCTGGAACAACAGAGCCTCTCGCTCGACCTCCAGCCCACGCAGCTCCTGCACCGCCTCTTCATAGCTGGCTTGCAGCTCCAGCTACATCACAAAGTTACACAGTAACAAATCAGTGTAGGCAACTTCAGGGAAATGCATGCCAGTCAGTGGGAGAGCAGTGCTTAGTGAGCTCTCAGAGGCAACCATCTGTGGGAGGCCTCATGTGGTGGCATGACAATGCTTCCCTATGTAAAGGAATATGCTTCACTTCTGTGATTTAATATTGGGTCTGATAAAACTGAACACAACTTTAAATAGCAGTAACAGTCATCATATTAACAGCAACAACAGCAAGGATAAAAGTAAGAAAACGTACCATTTCTGGTAGTCCCATAAAGAGGTCCTGGTCAGACTGCTGAAAGAGAAGTGAAACTTGTTTTTAATTAATCATATTTAAGTGCTTTTATTTCAAATGAACACAATAAAGTTCAAAAACGCTCGACTCAACATTTGGATAGTACATATAATGGCCATAAAAATTCAAGTGGCACAAATTCTCTTATGTGCTTCAGGCTGAACTGCACTGCATCACACAGAGTTTGGTTGTTTGTCCATTTTATTTATATGGCTCATTATCAGGGTTTTGTGATTTATATTTATAAATAAACAAAATAAAAATTAAATCCACCAAAATGATCCTGCATCTGAATCACTGTTTTTTATAAAACCATTTCAACAAAGACTGGCATTAGCTTTAGCTACATGACAACAAATAAAAAGATAACAGAGTGTCAAACATACACAAATGATTGAATATTGATGGAAAAAGCATTACATTTTTTTCAATTCAATTTATAAAGTGCCAAATCATAACATAGGTCATCTCGGGGCAGTTTACAAAGTCAGACCAATATCTTGCATAACAAAGACAGAAACCTACAGTTTCCCACTGAGCAAGCACTTGGCTACATTAGGGAAGAAAAAGCCTTAAGAGGAACAACCCTTGAACAAAACCATTTTTGTTTCTGCATTTTATATTGTGGTAGCTATTTCCTATTACTGATATGCTTTTTACATAATTGATGACACAGCCAAAAGCTCTCTCATAGTTGAATTAGTATTTTGTAGTATTTTGAGATGAATGGATTACATTAGGAAAAAAACCACACAAATCAAGACTGAATTCAATTTAGCTGCTTTAGTTTCAGGGTCCTGATATTGTGCATGGTGGCTTGCTGTCACCCTATCAAGCTTGATGGATACCAGCAGCACCATTTCTGTTTTGAACCAATGAGAAATATCACATACGTTGCAAATATCAAGCATTTTATTAACAATTTATCACATCGCATTTACTTTGATTGCAGTGGTACAGATAACAAGGATCAGGATCAGAATCCTTAATTTATCCCAGGGGGGAAATTGCTTGCATTATATTTTATATATATATATATATATATATATATATATGTGTGTGTGTGTGTGTGTGTGAAATGTAGAAAAAAACCAAAAAGAATATTAAAAAAAACCATATAAACCCTATATGCAAGATTTGATTTTTGACCTTTCAAAGCAGAGATATTTTGTGATTTTTCTCATCACCATGCCAAAATTCTTCTAACCTCTCCAACAGAAGCCCGATTACATCACACAGATCAGAGTGACGCTACACTGATTTTGAATACAGGATGTCAGTTTGCCTCAGAGTTGAAAATCAGAGCTTTCAGAGAGAGGAGCTTTTATAATACAAGTTTTACTGAACCAGGAACAATAAGGAAGCTGTAAAACAACTTCTATTACCAAAGATTTTGCCACCAGATGTCGCTATTTAATGACTGTACTAAAATTTCATGGCGTGCAGGAAGTCTTTGATGACTATGAATAATGAAAAAATTACAGTTTGAGAGATGTGTAGCAAAAACATTTTACCTATAAATACAAAGGAATTCCTAAATATAGCTGCAACAGCTGTGGTGTAAATGTCTATCTGTACAACACTGAATCATATGAGAAATTATTATGTATCTGGAAAAAATACTTAAATTATCTCTGTTTCGTTCATTGTAATTAAAAAATAAACTAAATAAACTAAAAATATTAGAGTTAACGTGAAACTTCTGCTGTCAAGATCCTACATAAATAAAATTCAAAAGCACTATTCACAAAATGTATTTCAAGTACCAATTATCAAAAGTAAAACACTGTCTGTAACTGATGATCAGCACCTGATTCTGGGCCAATAGCTGATAACAGTGTTTTTTGGTTTTGTTTAGCCCAGCCACAGGGGCCCACAGGCAGCTGTACTCCTAGTACCGCTCCCAAGCCGGGTAAATGGGAGGGTTGTTTCAGGAAGGTCAACCAGCATAAAATCTTTGCCAAATCAATTATGTGGATTCATAATACGACTTCCAATAACAACCACCTTTCGGTGCCGTTAGCCAACAGGGTGTCAGTAGAAAATATGCTACGGCTGACTTAAGATAAAGGCATGGTTGTAGTGAAGGAGGACATGCAGAAGGGTTGGTGTGAGGTAAGAGGATGCAAAGGATATTTTGGGATGGAGGTAGATGATCCACTGTGGCGATCCCTAACGGGCGCAGCAGAATAAATAAGAAGAAAAAAGAAGAATGTTTTTTTTTGTTTGTTAGCTTTGTTTTGTTGTTATTTATATCCTCCTTTTTAGGAAAACAAATACATTTTAATTCTGAAATCTAAAAGTGCAAACTTTGAGACACATCTGATAAACCTCATTCATTGCTATCTGGGAATAATGTATTAGCTGGCAGGCTGATGACTAGACTGATACTGGACCATACCAATCTGAACTGCTGATACTGATACAGTAGTGTGTAAGAAGTGTTGTAGCTGGATGAACTGGAATTGGTTTGTAAACAGTCTCTTGACACAATTTCTCAGTCACTGCAAAGTATTTATATAGTTCTTTGAACACATCTCAGACATCAAAAAGAGACAAGAGGCTAGGGTGACCAGATCCCAACAAAAGAAATGTGTGGGACATTTAGAATGAGAAGGACTTTTCATTTGAATGCAACCTTCCCAACTCCCTCACTAAATAAATACAATAAGTGTAAATGAAAGCCTAAGTTTATGGCTTCTTCTCTTATGTACTCCCTTTTATCATACTAACCATTATGATTATTATTATTTCATTAGTTGTTTTGTCTAGCTTTCATTTAGGGTTTTAGTAGGGAAGCATTCATCAACAACTTGGACCTACAGGTTTCCTGTGAGACTCGCAACTGACAAAAACATGACAAAATCCTTCCACCCAGTTTCACCCTATTATTCAAGCAGAATTTCCTTTTATTTGTGCAACTGTAAAAAATGTGTATCCTATACAGGGAATTAAAACAATTTTGAATGTTTCATCAGCTAAGATGTAGCCATTTCTATTCCCTATGTCTAGTGAATTACGTTCCTACTTTTATTGAAAGTCAGTATGGACCGATACCATAAGTGGTTTGTCTTTAGTCCTCTAAGCAATGGATTTCAAAATCAAAACAAGAAAATTCACAGAGGAAAATAGAGAATTTAATGGTGCATGCTTTTACTGTTAACTCTCCTAGCTTACCAGTGCACTTAAATCTGTGGCTGGACATTAGTCAACTTTAAATTGAAACCTCCCTTAATTTACTATTTAATAGTTTTTTCTGTTTCTAAAAGCTATTAGGCTTCTATATGCATTAATTATTAAGGATAAGCACACCACTTTTAATTTGATTAAGTTGCACAAACACAGGCAGGACTCAAAGTGGCTGTAAAGCTTTATAGCTGTTCTGTTTCAACAAAAACTTGCTATTTCAATAAAAATGCAAAGTTAACATACCAAATAATAACAAATGATCCACTGCAAAGTAGTCACATGTTACAAGATTTTAATTATTTGCACCTGTTAGTAATTCTGACAGTATAATTTATACTTGCTAGGTTGCAACACCTTCGTGTCCCTGTAGTGTAGTACTTTACACATTCACCTTACAACCGAAAGGACCTTGGGGCAATTCCAAGTGGGGACACAAGCCCCTCTCACCATAGAAGGTTGCCTCAGGCTGGGCATCTGGTGCAAAACCTCTGCGGACTAATCCGCTGCAGCAACCCATTGGGAGAATACACAAGTGGGCAGCCGAATCTCTCGGGATGTGACGCCTTCAATTCACTTCATTATAAGACTCAAGTATATTTTGCACACAGATGATTTTGGTCAAAAATTGCTCAAAAATGGCTCTTGACAGTGGTTACCCCAACTCCCTGCTTTCTTCACATGCATTGGGTGAAAGTCAGTCTTTAGAAAAGCTCATGTCCTGCAGAGCCAGTCAAAATGTGGGATATTGTCTCGATATATGGGACAAAAAGACAGGGGGTAAAAATGCTGTAATAAAGAGGGGACATCTGGCCACATCTAGACACCACTTTCTGTCTCAGGCTAAAAAAAAAAAAAAAAAAAAAAAACAACCAAAAAGCTGCGGGGACACTGAGGTAACAGAGTTCATTGTTTTGACGTTATCGGCTCCTACCTGGCTGTCACTCCTCTTCTTCAGTGTACCTGCTCGGCTGTCGCTTCGCGTCACACGTCTGGATGAGCTTTCAGCCTGACGAGGAGAGAAAAACACACCTCAGCTGGAGTCCAAGCATCAGAGAGTGACACAACCAAAACACAGACACAAAGCCAACACTGAGGAAGTGAAGGGAAGCGACTGGCCTGAGGACAGCTCGCTTTATTTTTACCGTCTCTGGTGTTGAACAGACTAAGAAACACAACACCAAACTAGCGATATCTGTTAACGGTAAATGACTGAAAACGGTGAGGTTGGCCGTAGCGCTGACGTTTAACGTTGACGTTACAGACGTCGTGATTTCTCTCCGCTCACCTCTTTTATAATGCTGCGCAGAGACTCGTCCTCGCTCATACCCCGAGAAAACGACCGCTTCTTTGGCGAACCACTACTGTCCAGCGTGACCGAGTGCATTTTTACGGTTAATATGAAGCTTTTGTTTATATAAGAGACACCTCCGGGCTCTCCCGTTAAAAGCGCTGTTTTGTGTTTGTTTCCTACGCAGCAGCAGACAGCGACGCCCAGGCCTTGATCTACGGAAAGCCGCAGGGACCAAACCCTTTTTTAACACCGCCCTCACTCCGCCCACTCTCTCTGAAAAGTCAAAAGATCAGCCTCCCTCACGAGACGCTGGTTATTATTGAAGGTTTGGGGAGATCGAATGTATGAGTTTTGCTTTGTTTTAAATTTCAGAAAGACGTT
>VUQH01031136.1:0-27034 GCA_015106775.1 Etroplus canarensis | reverse complement strand
TCAGATTTTTCTCTCTCTTTTTTTTTTTTTTTGTTTGTTCTAGTGGACTGAGCTCTTCTGAAAACTTTCCTCGGCTGACAGAAAGATGTGGCTCTTATTAGCGGCAACTGTATTACTGTCGCACCTCTGCAGTCTGGCTGATGTGAGCAGAACATACGCTCCGAGGATGATATTCGGAGAAAAGGGTAGGAAATATGTGATTTCTTTACACGGTGTTAATGTCGCGATAATCGTAAACCCAAAAGCACAGAAAGGAAGATGTTTTTTCAGCATTTTAAAGTGTGTAAAGAATGTAAGCCCAAGTTCATTCCGTTTAAACTGAATTTAAAACGGCCTGTTATAAATGACTGAAGTAAGTTAGCCTGTGTATTGTGTTTAATAAAGAGATCAGTGATGTTGCTTTACTTTTGATTTTGATTTGATTAGACTTTTTTTTATTCAGTATAAATATATACACGTAAAATTACATATAAATATAAATACCGGGGTAGCACAAAAAAGTGCAAAACTTATTTCCATTGTGGCCACAGATCACAGTTCCATAGTTAAAATATGCTGTAGGGCGGCAGAAGTAAATGTTTATTAAGTGACTTTAAAAGTCACGGGAACTCACTGGAATTCACTCAAAACAAAACGTCTTTCTTTCAGACATCGTCATCAACATGTATGTGGTCCATGTGGCTATGCTGGAAAATTATAATTCATACCCTCGACAGAAAGCACAATTGTTCTGAACAGTGTTTCATTCTTTGTTCATCCCTTTGTGTTTAGGACTCGGTGCATGAGTGTATGTGTATGACACTTGTTTACCTTTCTAGATCTAATTTATTGTCCAGTACACTTCAGGGACTTAAGTGAACTCACTTCTCCTCCATGTAGTTTCTTATCACTTACAAACAGCTGCTTGGATGCTCAGGATTTTTTCTGTAACTCGGTAGAGCAAAACTCTCGTATTATGGATCCTGGGTATGAAATAAGTTTCAGAACACACTGAAGCTCTTATAATGATTGCTGTTACTGTAGAGTACCTTATTCTTTCTTCAGCTGGACTTTGATATTATTCTTTGTTTGTTCTAATGTACTTTATTTTCGTCTTATCGCCGTATTTTATATTTTGCAACCTTGTAACAGTGTGCTTTCTTAGCCAGGTGTCCCGTGAAAAAAGGGAGTTTAATGTTAAGGGACTCAGTGGTTTCAGGAAGGGCATCCAGTGTAAAACCTCTGCCAATTTACCAGTGCGGATTAATCCACTGTGGAAACTCCTTGAGGGGAATACAAGTCAGCAGCCAAAGGTACATTTTATATCTACAGAAGATTCAGTATGCAAGATTGTGGTGATTTCATTAACTTTTCACCACATTTTGACATTTATGCTGAATTCCATTTAGCTGCGTTAGGGTCAGGGGTCTGGTATGGCACATGCTGGCACACTGTGACACTGTGCAGGTTTACTGAGACCAGGAGAACCATCAATAACATCAATAATGTAATTCGGGACACTGGCTCTTTCTTGCTATGACAAGTGAAAATGTCTTCAGAGAGATGCATCAAGTGAAGGTTAGTCTGTCTAATACTGTACCCATAAGAAAGGTACAAGCTTTGCTGATTTTTGGGAAGTTTGATGGAAACTACCATGAAGCTGTAGTATATACTGAGAGTTATTTTTTTCCAATTTTGCACAAGAGTGTGAGGTGACTCTGTATATGTATGTCATTATTGGGTAAAACTGCTGAAATTGTCAGATATGTCTCAAAAGATGTATTCCAGTCTATGGATGCATCCTTACTGAAACCCAGAGATGAATACTGGAAAGAACAGCTGCTGAAATAACTGTGAAAAAAGAGAATACAGACTATCTCACGAGACCAGAAGAACAAATTTGAGCTTCCTTTGATCCTTGCTGTATTTACTTAGCAAGAGAGGGGAAAAATGCGATAAAATATAATTTATTAGGCCTTTACATGCTAGATGCCAACCCAGTGACCAGCAGAGTTTACTGCATTTTATTTAAAAGGTAGATATGAAACTTTCCGACCACCTGCCAGCATTGCTGACCTGTCCAACGTTTTCCTACAGAAACAGTGTCTGCCTAACACTTAGTATGTTTCTGGTCACCCTACATATGAGCAAATACCAGAAACCTCTATTAAAACACTTCTAAAGAAGTTATTTAGCTTGTAAAGCATTTTGGTTCTCATATTGACAACAATGTGCAAACAAAGTAGTTTAGCTTCAGCTTTTCACATGCCAGTTCTTGTGGTGTTGACCTGTATTTTAAGTAAACTGATAATATGCTGATATATGCATGTTATAAGCTGAACTTGTACAAGTGCTTGTTGTCAGCACATAGGCTGTGTGTGTGTGTGTGTGCTTTTTTTTGGAGGAGTGCAGTTCCTCATATTGTCATACATAGACCACGAAATGATCATTGTTTGTTTAAATGAAGCTGAACTTGATATTTACAGCTAGAAGCATATAAAATAAACCACCAAAACTCTTTAGTCAGAGACGCAGAATTCTTCATTTGTCTTTTCAAGTGCTCTACAACACATTTTAAAACCAAGAAAGGCAGATATTGAATTTGATACATTTAAAAGACGAGTGCCAAAAAGGATAGAAATAGGGTTTTGAACTAAGTGTCAATGTAGTGTCCCTGGTTTGATTCCAGGAGGGAACACAAGCCCCTCTTAGCATGGAGGGTTGTGTCAGGAAGGACATCTGGTGTTAAAAAAAAAAAAAAAAACCTCTTCCAAATTACCAAAGCTGAGAATACAAGGGAGCTGCTGCAGGTACATCAGGATTTTGATACTCAAGCAAACTAGACTTTTCTGCTTTGAGGCTATGAATAGAACTGCTAACTTTTTCTAGGGTGCTACCTGAAGGTTTCTTGGAACATGTAGACCATGTGACGATTGTAATTATTCTTCTTTCGACTAGATGAGACCCTTTTCAAAGGCTTCCATCCTTTGAAAAGGGTTAATAAGAAAGTTTCATCAACAGTGATTTTTGTTTTCTTGAGTTATGCTCTTTCTGTTTAATGTAACTGTAAACATTTTGATATTTGGGACTGTGATGGACAAAAGAAGATTTGAAAAACAGCATCGTGGTAATTTTGATGGGAACTTGGGCAATAGAGACATTTATGGCTGTCCCAGGCCATAAATAAAAGGTACAGTCATACTGAAGTCTGTATTTTATCAAGTTTAGGCTATGTTTGTATTTTTATGTTTTGCCTGTTTACGCTCTGTTTTCAGTTATTCTGGGGGTTTTTTTGTTTACATTGAGGTTGATGTTTTATTCTAGAGTGCTCTTGTTCTTAGATTTTTAGGCTTTTGTTAGTTTCAGAGTTTTAGTTTTTACTCCTGCCTCTCCTACGTTTTCCGTGTGTGTGTGTGTGTGTGTGTTTGAATCTTCGTGCCCTGAAAGTTGAGCCTAATTTTAGTTCCGACACTTTTTGAGAAAATAAAACTTAAAATTTTATTTTCAGTCCATCAAGTAGATGTTGAGACATTGGATAAAGTACAAGAGGGGCCGCAGGAAAAGTAAAAAGAATCACCAAAGTGATTCATCTCCGCAACATCCATCTAGCAGTTCTTTTAAAAAAGCCAAATAGTGTTGTGACCTAACAGAGACGTCAGTGTGGCTTCCATGAGAACAGGTTTCTAATGTTTACTGTACAAACAGGATGGGTGCAGTAGCACAGGATGGTTCTACATCATATGCTGTGTTTTATCTTTTCTTTTCAGAAGCAGCAGTGAAAAAGTTCAATCTTCTCAGCCATCCACCTGTACAGATTCTTCTGGAAGAGCAGTCGGACACGGTCACAGCTGCTGCACAAACCTACCTCTATAGCTACAACTTTCGCAACCTTACGGTAAAGATGGTGGAACTCTGTATTGCCACAGGAAATTACTGCATTGAATGCACTGAAATAAACCTATCTTTATCATAAAATGGAGGAAAGTAATAGCCCTGCATTATGCATGTCCACAGAATCACACACGAAAGATGGAGTGGGAGGACTGTCGAAAAAAGGTGATTGTAAATAGGGTACACCAAAGCAAAGCAGTTACTTAGGCAGATTCAGTTGTTTGACTGCTCAGTAAATGTAACAACCAACGCTCTTCTTGGCATTTAGGATTGCAGCTATAACATCATTTTGGTCCACCAGTGGAGACATAACCAGCTGTTTGTGTGCGGAACCAATGGCAAGGAAACAGTTTGCTGTAACACGGTAGGGTGCTGCAGTTACTGTCACTGAGAACTGCTATAATACTGGGAACAGTTAGTGCGGATGTTTGTTTCTGCTAAGAGTGATACACCTCTTCTACTTCAGTTTATTTGGAACAACTCTGTTCTGCAAATGAAATGCTTGCAGCACTTCCTGTTTGTCCATATTTGTTTGTTTCAAAATTGTCTGTTACTGTACTGGATGTTGGGCATACATGTATGCCTTCTGTCATGCATATCACTGGGAATACTTTGTACATAACGTATTTTTTAAATAGAATTTAACAGAGGAGTCACCCATTTGTGCACCCACTCAAAATTTGAGAAGTATGAGAGAAAGCATAAGAGGATTTGTCATAACGGAGGGAGAACATTCAGTCCTTACACGTGAGTTTTTCTACACATAGGATCCTTTTTTAATAAATCTGCTGATAAATCCCTGCTCTCTGATGCACATGGTGTTGTTTTTTTATAGTCTACACCTTTAATCCTTCTTGAGTGTTTGCAGGATGTCTATGCTCTTTTCAAAGCTACTACCCCCCTTTATAACAGTCTCTTTTTCTGCTTAAACAGTTTCGCCCTGTTTGCACACCCCTGTGAAATCTTAAATATGCAACTGGTTCTTTCAGAATCTGAACAGAATCCAGAGCTCTACATAACACATTCTGGATCCAAAGAAAATGTGGGCATTCACAAGTTTGGAAGTGCAAGAGTGCGCCCAGGGAATCACAACAAAGGTAATTTGCATAAAGAGGCGATTTGTGAAATCATATCTCTTTAAATCTTGTGAGATAAATAATTATTTTTGTCTTTCAATGTTTAGAGCAGCACTATGTTGGTTTGGTGCTCAGCAGACGCAAAGAGGCTTCCTACCAGGACAGAGTCTATGCCTTCTATAGGCAGAAAAACAAAGATGCTAGACTGTTCAGTGAAATGTGGCTCCCGTTTGTGGCACAGGTTTGCATGGTGAGGCCAGAATATTTAGGTGATTTGGATTGAATAAGTGTCGCTAACATTTTTTGAAATAATTTTTGGCTGTAAATTACTTCTAGTCAGATACTGGTGGGCCAAAGAACAACCTGCAGTTTAGCTGGACATCACAGATGAATGCCAGGCTCTTCTGCGGAGACCATAAGAGCAAACAGCATTTCTCTGAGCTGGTAGATGTGGCCACTGTGCATGCAGACCGATGGCAGGATACTAAGATCTACGCACTCTTCAGAAATGAATGGTATTTCTGCTGTTGTTTTAGTGAGAATATAACTATAAATATTCTGTTATTATGACTCAGTGTTTGTGTAATCAAATCATGTGCTGTTCCCACAAAAATAAATCCTGTCTGGTTCAGGATCACATGAATTGGCAGCATGATTAGGAACCCACAGATGGTTGTTTACACACATAAAATGGAGGAACATGACCATGTTCTTAGTGCTTTAAAAATTTTGTCTGTACAGGTGACACTTTTATTTACACTGTTTTTTTTAGCTGAGGTCTGTTCCTTTTTCTGATTTATCATTCTGTTTGATTAGCTGTGTTCTCTAATTTTTTTCTAACCTCAATCCAGTGCCCTTTTGTTACTGACATCTCTAACAGAATACTGACTATGTCTTTCTACAGGGCAATGAGTGCTGTCTGTGTCTACAAAATAGAAGACATTGACGAAGTCTTTAGAACCTCCCAATTCAAAGGATACACAACAGCTGAAATGGACAGGCCCAGGGAGGTATGAGACATTTAAATTGGTCTGAAGTGAAAACTGTAACAGCTAGTAAACGAAGTGCTTAACTGTAGTCACAGAGTAAAAATTGCTAGGTCTTTTTAATAATTTCTTTGTCATAATTTCTTGTTCTTAATTGTAGCTTTAAGGTAAATACTGTTCTCATGAAAATGCCAAAGCTGGGCTTTTGCAGCTATTCTAAAATATAAACCTTTTTTCCTTCAGTGCACTCATGATAGCACTAAGCTTCCCATGAGCATCCTGAAGAACATGGAGAAGACTTCGGAGATGGAGCAGTTGGTTCAGCCTGTGGGCAACTCTGGTCTTATCTTTAAACACCACAACTATACTCACATCTATATTGACGGTTCATTGGAAAAGAGAAACAGTAACCATGTGGTTATGTTCTTGTCTCTGAGTGAGTAAATTAAAAATCTGAATTAAAATGCACCAAATGTGAAGTAGCATGTGCTGCATTGCACGTTTGTGTAAATTTGAGGATGAGTTGAAACGGGACATAATATTGAAGCACTCAGTATTAGTATATGGTTGGAAAATAGGGTATACAGTAGATGAGCATCAGAGTAGACTGAGTAGGACTGGATTGCAGAGGAGTGATAGTAAAGAGCAAATGTAGGTGGGTATTGTAACCACTGAAACCCTAAACACTAAACTTTACCTGCATTATCTCACCTGCTAGGGTCTTCACATAAAGGGGACTTTTTACTATGAGTTCCTTTTTTTGATATGCATAAGCGTTTAGTCTCGAGTTTACAGCAGTTCCACCAAAACCAGAATCATGTGCTTTTTTGTACTTAGACCTTGGTGACCTCTAAGTCAGCTAGATGACTAGGGGGACTTTTAAAAGATGTGGTGACCACATGACCTATGGATTAACATACAAAGTCATAGACTGCTGAGTTAGTCAGCTGGTTAATTAACTTCTGTGAAGTTTTTACACAAGTTCTGAAGACAAAAAGTAGGGTCATGTAAGGTAACAAAACCTGAGAGAGTGGGATTGTTGATGTGTGTCAGAGTGTAGTTACTCATCACCCTTCCTCTCTCTCTCTTTTTTGTGGCTTTCCATAGACAATGGAGGGATTCATAAGGTGCTTCTGCAGAATGAAAGTAACATCTTTGTCATCGCTGAATATCACCTATTCAACATCAGACAACACTTCCTCAGCATCATCCTTCACCAATCCTCAGTGAGTAATCGTGCTGCCTACACAGCTATTCCTTCCAAAAGGGCACAAAGGTGGGAGTGTGAACATTTTACTCATATGGAATAAATGGGTTTTAGTGAACTAAGGGAAAACCTAAAGAAGAACATCTAACTTGTACCACTATATGGAGTTCAAGCTTTTTTTCAGGAATATTAAATTTAACTAAAAAGCCCAGTACATTAAGAAAACTTGTCCATCATTGCAGAAAAAGCTGTATGTGAACACCAGAAGTGAACTGGTCCAACTGGATGTAGCAAACTGTGCTCAGTATGGAAACACCTGCCAGGACTGTATCTTATCCAGAGATCCTTACTGTGACTGGTACAGTAACCGCTGCACCCCTGAGACAAAGTAAGTTACTGCAGACCTGCAATCTGTGAACAACAGTTCTTCACACCCAAAGATTACATGAAAGCAGTTTTTCTTATTTTAAACAAGCAATATCTACATTTAGTTGCTGTTTCTTACCATATTTGAGGTCTAACAGTTGGGTTGAATGCTATTCATTGTGCTCTCATGTTTTGCTTGATGGCACTCTTCATTTTCTTTGCCTTTGTTGATAAGTTTCCTTGCTCATTACTGGTACTGATGGTCATCAGCTGACCAACTGCAGTATTGTTTATTGATATTCCAATCCCATTATTTGTAATATCTCTCTCTTTGTAAAAACATCAAATACTCTATGTGATACCTTTAATTGCCACACAGTTATGACACTACACGTTTAATCTAGCACGCCCTTAAGTGTTCACATAATTTTGTAAGATCAGTGTCTTCTTGTTACTGGTGTGTCATCTTATAAAGGTGGATGATTCAGTACAAATTACACCCAACATGAAGCAACTGTGCTGCAAGGTATGTTTTCACAATGTTGCAACATTCAAACATACTGAGGAATGTGGTTTGAGAATTCATTCTTCTACACAGCTGGGCTGCTTACTTATTCTGTTTTGTACACAGTACCTGCCTTTCATCAACCCCAATATACCTGCTTTACAACACTACAATGCCAATTTCACAAGTGTCAGGTATTATCAGTCAACTGTAACAGCCAAAATATGAACAACCTTCTCCATTAATAACAAAGACAATCGTGAGATGACATTTTACAGTATACATAAATTAAACAGCACACTACACTAGTTTTTAAATTCAGCAACTAAGCCCCTTTAAAGAGGATTTTCTACTAAAAAATATAAGAAAATATACATGAAATTGAATTTTGAATTGTATTTAAATGGCACCACTCCAAGTCCTAGACCCTACAGCAATATAGACAAAAGACCAGAAAATGCCTATCAGCACTGAGTCACGGGAAAAAAGCTATTAGACTACAGAATGCAGTGTTTTGCATACAAGTATTTACTATGAGATTTTGGCAGCCTAACAGCACAAGGAAAAAAAATCATACGGTAACAGAACCCAAGCTTTGAAAACAAGGTCTCTCTGATAACTAATATGATTTTTGAGGTTGTTATAGATTCCATGTCTGTAAGTTGTGTGTATATTTAATCATCAGTGGTTAAACACAAGGCTCCTTGCAGATGTCTGTGCACCGTCTATTTAGTTGTTACTTGTCTGTGCGCACACTCTACACTACAGTGTACCAAGTACGCACGTACCAGAATCAGAATTTATTAATCCCAGGGGGAAATTGCTTAAATACCCTGCGTGACTTCCGATGCATACCTGGATTACTTTGTCATATTTTCTTGAGAACATTGAGATAACATGTAATCATTTTCCTTTCTCAGCTGATTAAGATGCAATCATACAGAAAAGAAAGCACACTCTTTTTCAGCTGGCCCTTAGCAGTTTTAAAACTTAGGCAAATGCTACCTCAGATGAATGACATATTCTACTATGTCATTATTTTTTTCACAAAGTAAGCCAAAATGGAGAAGCAGCGTGTGAAAACTAACTATACCCTATAATTCAGTAGCTTGTTGAACCACCTTTAGCAGCGATAACTAAAGTAATCATTTCATGTATGACTTTATCACAACATTGCTTTAGTTCATTGAAATTTGTGGACATTTGTTTATGCACAGCTCTCTTAACCCTTGTCCTGCCAGCTATACAACCAGCTAAATGACCGGCAGTGAATGAAAACACCAGAAGTGATCAATATATAGATGTCCAGCAATACACAAAACTTATCTGGGACATCAGTATATTGATGTCAGGCAGTACTAGGGTTAAGGTCTCACCACAGCATTTCAGTGGGGTAGAGGTCTACACTTTTGACAGGCTTTTGACATTTGCAACACCCCTGCACCACTGTGTGTGACAATTGCTATGAGGTTCACCAAATATGACTCTGTGCAATACGGACGAAGATCTCCACTTTGGTTTTGTCTTTCCTAAGGGCAGTGTTCAAGAAGTCATGTGGCTTGTTCAGATGCAGCTTTGCAAACTTAAGCCATACTGCCATGTTCTTTATAGAGAGAAGAGGCTTTCTCCTGGCAACCCTTTCAAATAAGCCATACTTGTTTAGTCTTTTTCTAATTGTACTGTCATGAACTTTAACATTTAACATGCGAAATGAGTTTTTTGCATTTTCTCCAAGTATTGCATGGTCTGACCATGGGATGAATTTGCTGGGACTTCCACTGCTGGGAAGATTGTGGCATTGTCTTAACACACACGTAAATGTTCCAGACCAGTCAACTGCCAAAACTGCTTTAGTACAGAGGTGGTCACACTGGCTGATGATCAATTAGTCAAGTGCATTTGATTAGCAGCACCTGGCTGCTACTTTCCCTCTTAATACTTCTGGAAGCAGTAATGGTGTACTTAGTTTTTCGCAGATCTGTATTGAGTCTGGTTAAAACTTTCTTTTTGAAATGAACGTACATAATCTGGGTTCATTCTAGATCACTGTATTCTATCTGGACTGCTTCCACTTTCAAAGGAAAACATAAATTACTCTGAAACACGCACACACACATGTCTAGGTGTGTCTGTGTGTGTTTTTATACACCAACTCATCTTGATATTTTGAATTTTATCAACTTCTTTATTGCAGTATAATAATGCACACAGAGCATGAGACCAAATCCCACACTGATGGCTGAATCATTATGTAGTCCATTTTGAAGGTTTTTACACTTGTTTCAGTCCTCATCTGAGCACCAAGCAGCTTTGACATATTAAAATCAGCCAACCCTGTATATGTTGAGGGACACACAAGTGCACACACAACCAGCAGCAGGGCAGTAACTCAAGGCCAAAGGAGGAGGTTTATTTTTATCATGGGCAAAGGTGCCAAATCATGTTGGGTATGAAGGGGGCTATATAAATGCAAATTGTATTGGAGAGTGCTATTAGTCCTAGAAAAGGTTTGTATGTAAATGCCCTATAGGACCACAGTGGAGCACTCATCCAGTTCAGATTAGTTGGGTTTGTGGCAAATGTGCTGCAGAAGACAAAAAAGAAAAATAGACAGAAAATGCAATTGCCTTGTGGTAAATCATGGTGAACAAGGTGAGAAGTTGAGAAATTGAATGGCCAAGGTGTTTTTATATGGTTTATTGCATATGCAAGAGAGATGTATTGAGGTCTGTTTCCGATGTGCAGACACAGGTGTTCATGTTTTATGGCCGTTTCGTTCATGATGTAGAGTTTCTGTACCCGAGTACAGCAGCTCAGTGAAAAAAGAAAAGTATTAAAAACAGACTCTGAGGTCGGTAATTCAAAGTAGTGAACAACACTGCATGAAGAGCAAAATTATCAAAGGAACAAATCAAACATGGCACAGGATGCCACACTATTGACAGAAAGTGAAGGATGTAATACTGGATATTAGGCTGTGTTAGACAACACTAGCACCATATCGCCCTCTAGCTTTGACTGGAGAGACTTACATCCTTACCAAGTCTACCATCATGAATTCGCCACACAAAATACTGCATGTTTATTTTAAAATTCAGTGTCTACAAAGCTTTGGATTAACATGATTTAATTACAAAAAGTGTTTTTAACCAGTTTGAATAAAACAGTTTAAACACAACAGTCCATTTACAGTATGTACATTTAAAGATGTGTAATAAAGGGTTAGCATGTGTAAGATAATGGTATTGACAATGGCTAATTATTTTGCTGCCAAGTAAGGACAAAAAGACAAAAAAATCACCACGCTATCTTGACTCCTTGTCCTGAACATGAAACACTGTAAAGTGCAACTACAAATTTTCATGGCTTCCAGAGTTATTTCTTCCGAAACTTTATATTTCTGCAAACCCAGGTCATACCATCCTGAAAAAAAAAGCATTTTATTGTATGATGTATTGCTATTTGACCATATTCTTCAGGTAGTGGTGGTAAATTGTTTATGCATTTAATGTCATAGCTTACAAGGAGTCAGTATTTGTGCTAATGATAACTATTAGACACTGACATTAGATATAAAATCAAGGCAAAGCAGTGATGTGCAATGTGCTGAATAGCAGCAGGAAACAGTTTTAATTCATGCGATAGAGACACAGCAGCCAAGCTTCTTTAGTCTTTAGAGAGACTAATACACAATTACATAATTGACTTTGGACCCACATCTGACATTTACTTATGCAAGTGTGAGTTGCATAATGATAATTAAATTAATATTGAATCTTGAATAATATGGGAAAACATGACGAGTCTTTGGATTCCTTCATCAGCTAATGCAGAGGTCATCCAAATGAATGTGACTTTGGTGGAGAGAAGGACAACTGTTATCGGTCATGGATAATCCAGACCACCCTCTGCACCACATTGTCGTCAGGCAGCCGACCACTTTCTCTCCTGTATCTGTCCTTATTTGCAAAAAGAACAGATATAGGAATTTTCTTTTAGCTCATACCACAATATCTGTATTTCTTTATTAGCTTTGATTTATCAACCTTCCTATTGGATTGTATTTAGATTTTTATAGATTTGTAATTTTGCTCTATTGAGCTATTTTGTTTTGTCATATTGCATTCATTTTAGTTGCGCTATTCTACTTAAGCTATGCTGTATGAACAAAAATATTGGACCACCTACACATTACACATAGAGGAGCTTTTATGCTCATGATGTCCTATTCTAAATCCATTAATATAGAGTCCCCCCCAACCCCCCGTTCACCTCCCGTTCAGCTACCACTCTTCAGTAGAGACTTTTTATAAGATTTTGGAGTGTGTGGGAATTTTTGTGTGTTTGTGAGGTCAGACACTGATGTTGGATCAGAGGGCCTGACTTGTGATCTTTGTTCTAGTTCATCCCAAGGATGTTTGCTGGGGTTGAGGTCAGGTCTCTGTGTGGGCCAGTCAAGTTCTTCCACACTAAGTCATGTCTTAATGGACATTGCTTTGCACACTGGGGCACAGTCATGCTGGAACAGAAAAGGACTTTATGCAAACTGTTTCCTAAACACTGGGGGAATTGTTCAAAATGTCTTGGTGAGCTTACTCTGGAACTAAGGGGCCCAGGTCAACCCCAGAAAAATAGCCCCATAGCATTATCTCTCCTCTAACAATTTTTAGAGTTGGCACAATAAAGTAGGCAGGTAATGTTCTCCTGGCAAATAAAGACTCACTGTTGTTAATCCCAGAGGAGGTTTGGAACTCTGCAGTTATTCAGTCAGCAGATTGTTGGCAGCGTTTACACACTATGTGCCTTAGCACTAATTGACCCTGCTCTGTAGCTTTACATGGTGACAGAGCTGCTGTGGTTCCTAATTTCTTTCACTTTCCAATAATACCACTTATAGTGGATATAGCTGATTATAGTTTAGTTGCCAAGACGTTGCTAGTACTTTCATTTTAATGTGACAAACTGTATATGACACAAAGAAAACCCTGTGCCAATTCCAGGTGTCATCACAATGTAAATTAGAGTAAAGCGGTGAATGCTGTTACACTCTGAGTTCTGAAACTGACTGCAGCTAATTGTTTCAGTCCCTTGCATGATGCATTTTTAGACTTTGTGTGCTGTATTTACCTGAACTCCCTCAGCAGTGACTGCTGAGCAGGCCTGCACTTGCCACATGCGATCCCGGATCGTGTGCAGATTGAGACTTTCTGCCAGCTCTGAAGCTGGAGCGGCTGTCATCAGGTCCTGCTTGTTGGCAAAGATTAACAGTGGCACGGCAGCAAGCTTTTCCTCCTCCAGCAACTCAGCTAACTCCTGTAACATGGTGTAAACAACAGCATTAGCAGTTCCATAATGAAAACATCTTTTAGCCCTCAAAATGTCATATGTCAAAATATAACTATTGCACTTCTTTAAATAAAATATAAACTATCACTCACTAGACTTGTCTCTTCAAACCGTTTCCTGTCTGAACTGTCAATCACATAGATCTGCAAACAATAGAGTCAAATATGAACAAACTGATCAGAACACTAAAAAGTAGTTTTTTTATGAGGACTATGTGTGAGTTTATTTTGTTCTGGTGATTGTAACAGCAGTTAAAGTACATTAAGGAGAACATACTAGCACATCTGTGTTCTCATAATAATTCCTCCAGTATGGTCGGATTTTGCGCTGCCCTCCAATGTCCCAAACATTCAACTTGAAGCCAGCAGACTGCACACTCTTGATATTAAAGCCCTATTGAAATATAACATAGCTGTTTGCAACAAGTGAATTCAAACACAACCTGGAAGGCTCTAAAAAAGAATGAGTCTGCATGTGTGAGAGTGCACATATTTGTACTTGTGTGGGAGTGATATGGCTGATATCTTCAGCTGCCAGCTGTTTCAGCAGAGTAGTCTTGCCAGCGTTGTCCAATCCTAACAACAGTAACCGCACCTCCTGTTCTGGAGAGTGCTTTAGCCGCCGAAGAATGGACAAAAGGCCCTGTGGGTGGATCAGAGCACATATTAAAGGTGATTAGTCTTAAGGAGACAGCAGCTTACAAGATGTAATAACACTGGGTAACGTGCAAGCATTTTCTGGCTATCATGACCTAACTTCTATAAGGCGAAGCCTAAATAAGCTGCTGGAGTTCACCATTTTCAGCATGCAGCAATAATTTTAGGCCAACCTGTTGGCAGAGAATGTCACAGTGTGCACAGCATGTTATATACTCAGCCCACAGCTAGAATCATCTGGAGTGTGAGGATTTATCTGCAGTGACCTATAAATGTAGCTGTCCAAAAATTCTCTTTGGTCATCTGAGGTTAGTGAGTGGCTTCTGTCCAGAAGAGGGTAAGAAAGGCTTTTTGGCTCACGCTATTTACATTGCCAAACTCTGTTAAGGTGGAGATGTTTACTGCACTCTCCCACCTGCAAGGTGTCCAAACAAAATCTAGTGTCAGCAGATAACACAATACACATAGCACCTTTAAAAATACTCTTCAGAGCCACTAGTTTTCCTTTTTTTGTTTATGTTTTTTTGTAACTTTAGCATTTGTAGTTTACTCCCCTGATGAAACACACTTCCATCTTGAAAAGTACTAAATCAATAAATGTTTTTCTTTTTGCCTTTCATATCAAGTCTTGTTACCTGCTGTAGGCTATTCACCTTAGACAGATGACAGTTGTCCTGACTTGGCACTATACAAGTAAAATTCATTTGTGTTGAAAGAGGAAGTCTATTAAATTAAACATAGTTTAACACTGTACCTGATATCCATTGAAAATGAAACATGCATCAGTGATAACAATGGTCATTTTGGTGACCAGTATTACACATATTGACCTCAATAAGAAACTATGGATAACACATTTTTGACATTTACTATCCTCAAACTACTGGCACAGTTACCCAGCAGCAAACACGTCTAAAAAAAATAACTGTCTTTATGTGCAAATATAACACAAACATCTCCCCTGTTTTATTTTTCCAAATCAAAGTCTGCTACAGCTATAAATCATTAGAACTCACCATGTTCTCCTCAGGTGGCTTTGTGGCTGAGGCTGAGTGGATTAACATCTTTCTGGCATGTGTGCCTCTTTGCCTCTTGGTTGAATGGCTGCCAGATTCTGTTGCCAGGGAAACAGTGACGTCAGTGTAAACAACGTGACTGCTGGGGGGCTGTGGCACTAGCATAGGGCTTTAGATTTAAGAAAATCAGTGAACTTATTTTGTTCGTGTTCTTTAATCTAAAGTTCATTTTTAAGTAGGCTGGCCTCTTATAAAGCACAATGTAAATAAATTATTAATAGTACAGTTCCATGCAAAAGTCTTGTATGAATAAAGGAAAGTGGGTGCAAAGAGCTTGTAAAATTCTAATGAGCTCGAAAATCAATGTTTGCTATGACCACCTTTATTCTTCAACAGAGCCTGGATTCTCTAAGGCAAGCTTTCTTGTCATTTCTCTAAGTAGTCTTCAGAAATAGTTCTCCAGGCTTCTTGAAGGTCCTTGATTCCAAAGCTCTTCTTTGGATGTTGGCTGCCTTTTGTTCAGTTCTCTGTCAGGATGACCCCACACTGACTCTGGGAAATTTGGATTTATCACTCCATAAGACCTGTTGCCAGTGATTTTCAACCCAGTTCTTGGGTAATTTGGCATACCCCAGCCTTGTACCCCTTTGCCCCTTCTTTAAGAATGGCTGCTTGACACCCTTCCACTGAAACTGTTTCTCATGAGGCTTTGGTGAACAGTAGATGGACCAGATGTATCTCACAAATCCTGTGTCAGGTATTTGCTGAATTTTCTCCCAAGGACATGACTTTCAGATACTGTTCATCTGCTGTAGATAGTTTTTAGGCCTTCCACTTTTTCTTTTTCTCAAATTTTTTTAAGGACACACTGTACACTATGCCCAGATACACGCAGATATGTTTCTGGCTAAAATCTCTTTGGTAATCACCTTGTTGGTGCAAAAACACTATTTTATACCTGTCAGCCTGTATTGTCTTTGGCATTTTTGATAGATCCAATTAAATGAAATGGGAACAAGTGATGCGTTTTTGTGACAAGATGCTAGTAACAAATTGCCAAAAGATAACATTTAAAATGGGTTCTTTTCTAAGTAGTCTGTTATGTGTAGACGCAACACTGGTTCATCCTTTGTGCTTGGTTCCTTTTTTATTCTTGAATGATTCATCAGTCATTGTCAAATGGCTTAACAACCAAACAAACACAAAAAAAAACATTGCTCTGAAAATCGTCAGCTACAAGGACCGGCCTGAAAATGAGTGAAAAAGTAGACGATGTCCAACGAAAAACTTTGAAAGACCTTTAGAAAGCCTTTAAAAATTAAAAATGACAGGAAAGTCTAGCTCCTTGGAAACAAAATATAAAACGAGGGGTTGCTAGAGACTTTTGCACAGCAATGTAGATTCTTATTCAACCCTCTGTTCTAAGTTGAACACACACCCTGTACTAGTCTGCCTGTGTTAAATGCCTTTAATGATTACTTGTCTTTTATGTTTGAAGTAAAGTTATTCCTAATGACAAAGGGTTGATTGGAAAACATTAATAAATGGTGAGTGGTGAGTAGGATGATATGACCTTGTGACTAAAGAGTATTTAGGAATTCGTGAAAATTTAATTTTGGTCAGAAAACTCTACTGTTTGTTTGGAATAAGGACTTTACCGTCATGAATTATTATGCGGAGTGATGCTTTCTTTCACACCATGGCTGTCTTTGTTCCGCGCACAGTGCCCTCTGCTGTTTCACAATCGGCACAGCTTCGTGTCGGTGTCTCAATCCAGGAACAACAAAAACATGTCCGAGTGCGAGAAGCTGGACCGTTACTAGCTACAGCCGTCCGCTATCACCGCAACAAGTCGTCGATTTGACTGACTGCTATATGATTCCCGTCGTGTTAACGGCCGACAACCCAGAAAGATGCCACAGAAAGCACTGGGATCCATTGTTGGTCTTCTTTGCACCGGGACCTGTATTGTGCAGGTAAGTCGCCGTTCGAGCTCGCAGGCTCGGCTGATGCTTCCAGTCGAGGCCGCGGCTCCTGGGCTGGGTGAAGGCCTTCTGTCGATGCTTTTTGTCTCCTCCACAAAGGAAACTGGGCACGGCTCGCTTCTGTACACTGTGGATGACGTCAGTTTGTAAAAGTTTTCGTTAATATTTCGACAGTTAATTCCCCATCAGGCCTGCCATAACTGAGGAAGGTACACAGAAGTGTTTAAATATGTTATTTATACATATTACAGTTTGACTCAAGGATGTCAAGATTAATATTAGCCGCTGCTAACTGATACCCGGCAAACGGACGTATTTATTCATAGTTGTTGATATTGGCAGCACAGATGGGGCAGTCAGCTGTAGTTAATGCTGATGCCTTCCCCGAATTGGTTGCTTTTTAAAATTTCGATAAAAACAAATTGATACCGTTATGGACTCCTACAGTGGTGTGCAAGAGGACTTATTATTAACATATTTTAATATCAGGTTACCATCAAAGTGAAAATAAAATTAAACAGACCCGAACCCCTTAAAGTATTTACTGACCTTCTTTTTATTCTGTTATATACCAAACAGCTCTTCCCGGAAGTGATTTTATGTTTTTGCGGGTTGTTTTGATGCGTCCTTGTAAAGCTCCCTTGCCTTGATTTACTTGCTTGTTTCTCTTTATAATTTCTTGCAGTGGGGAGAAAATCCATACAGGCACACCAAATATCGATATACTACGATACAAAATTGCAAATGCAAATTGAACATTTTAGTACTAAAATAATAATAAATCTACTGGAGGTGGGAATGACCAAAGACCCCCTCGGTTGCTCACTTGTATTCTCCTCAAGGGGTTGCCTCAGCGGATTAATCCGCATTGGTAATTTGGCAGAGGTTTTTATGCTGGATGCCCTTCCTAATGTAAGCCACTCTCACCCCCTGGAAGCGAATCGTGGACCTTTCGCTTGTAAGACAAATGTGCAAACCACTACGCTATGGGAATACGGTGTTATCACAATATGATATTGCTGTGATGTTAAACATATTGCAATATACTGAGTATTACAATAAAATATATTGTGATTTACTAACAGTTTTTCAGCAGCAAGTTATGTCCCCAAAGGTAAACTTTGTCAGTATCTGTTCTATATAAGATAAAGTTCTTAGTCTGTTCCTGACTTCAGTCTCTTTTTGCTGCGAAATGAGACTGTCAAGCAGAGAGACTGACCAACACTGCCATTAAAACAACACTGTCATAAATGACTAAAAAGAGAATGGGCACAGAAATGTGACAGTGAGTATGATTTAGGCCCTAGAAGTAGGTCAGTCCATCATAAGTTTGCTTTATTTGAGTGTGTAATTGAATATTGACTCAGGCACCTTCTTTGTTTACCTTTGTGTTTATTTAAGGGCAAGGAGTTCTGTTCTGGGGTAAACAATGAACAGTACCGCTGTGAGATGGGGTATTGCTGTGGTGAGACAGAGTGCTGCACTTACTACTATGAACTTTGGTGTAAGTACAGCTGTTTATTATTTTCCCCCAATCCTTCATCCACACACTGTATGTTTGCATTCATTAATGTCCATAACAGTCTTCATTTTTGAGACTCTGGTTTCATTGTCAAATTAGCTTTGCTTTCACTGTTAGATATAATTGTTGTTTTGCTGTCAAATTATTAAAATGCATCTTAATTAACTGAAAGATAAAAATGAGCTGCCTACAGTGGAAATAATGTTATTTTATTTTAGGTGTAGACAAATAATGCTTTATAATAATGGTTTTAATGAATGTTTTAATTGTGCTTGATATAGCTAGTTTGTGTACCTTACTCCTCACTGTGGAATTGCTTAGAATCAGGCAGTTAGTGAGATCAATTACCTGTAGTGGTGAAGATGAAGCTTAGATTAGACATTTTTCCTCAGCAACACCCTGGTACCTCTTTTAAGACAGCATGCTGCATTGTAACTGTAGTCACTTAATGTGTAGGACCTCTTTCAGATCAATTTTGAGAGACAAAAGTACCCCATTTGGGGTAGGTCCTTCTCAGCAGCCCTGAAAATGTCTGAAGTTGATCACTAATTAGTTAAACTCAGAGAAGACAACTGCCCTCTCAATGTGTCTTCTCAAACATCACCATCAACAATTACACATTTGCCATATTTTAGTTGAAACTGTTGCAAAAGTTTAATGTCACCTCTTCAGTGCTACACTGCAATAAAAACAGAAAGGCTGAAAAGGCTGCTTACTGAGCTACTTTTGTGTCACGCATGCATGGCCCATGTTCTGTTCTGGAGTACACAATGCCCATTGGAAGAATGGCTTTTGAGTTAGTCCTCTCTTATAGGGTTCTGGTTAGTATGGACTCTTATCATCATGCTGAGTTGCTGCTGTGCATATCGTCACCGAAGGGTTAAAATGCGTCTTCAGCAGGAGCAGCGTCAACGTGAGATTAGCCTTATGGCCTACCAAGGAGCCTCCAGCTCCTTCATTTCGCCTCCACCTCTCAATTTAAGTGAGTAGTCTTTCTGTTGTGCTTCTGAGGTTTTTATTTTGGTGCTGAACATAGTCCTTCTGTTTTCTTGCTTTGCAAGCCTTGTTTCTTCAAAAATTGTGGCAGATATTAATTGCCTACTCTGAGATTGATATGATATTGATATAAGAGCTGCAATGTAAACATAAAGACCCAGCTGATGTCTTCTGGAGCAACTTTCTATAGCACTTCCTCTGGGTCCTTGTACACTTTTGGACCTGCTGAGAGATTCTGTTTCTTCTGAGTTTTCCTTGACTTTTCCTCTGATTCAGTCCTAAGCTGCAGTGTAATATTTATTTTGTCTCTTAGTTTTTGCTCTTTGATCTGACAGACAAATTAAGACTAGCAATACATACAGGTTTCATGTTGGCAGCTTGTATACACACTATCATTCTTTTGGCACTGCTCAATGCTTCTGTCTATATGTAGCATTTGGGACAGTAAACTCTGCTCTCTCCACCACAAAGGCCTAATAGTATGTACATGTTCCAGCTGTACATCTTGCAGTATTTATCCCTAAAATATAAAAGATACTGGATGCTCTTCCCTCCTCGTGAATTATGCATCTGCCCATTTTTTAATAGAGTTGTAATCTTAGGACTGGAGAAGGTGATCGTAATGTTAATCTTGTCATGCTCTGCTGCAGATTGCCTAAGTGTATATAGGAGATCTTGGCCCGAAGTTGGCAGAGCGACAGCAGACAGTGGAGATACCACCCTAATGTCAGTGGTCACTCTGGAACTTGGCTTGAATAATGATACGTCCTGTGATATCACAAATCCGAGTTGGACAGGGTGCACACTTACCAGAAGACCACACTGATTGTGCTTGACTCAACATCAAGAATGTGAACGTAACCCGGTGTGCATACTTAGACAGTGACTCACACAGGCACCTTGGCAACATGTACTCTGGTTGCTTTTCATTTCAAATCAGTGTCAACATAAGAGGCCATTTCTGCAGAGATTTATCAACAGATGTCCATGTATTAGATTGTGAAACCTTCATTTATTTAAGTTGCAGCCCTTCTAGAAAAGCAATGCTCTCAGGGTGGTTAGATTAGAGCTCAAATTGACATGTTCAACTTAAATTTCATGTCCAGCCAACAATTCACAACCCACATATATTTAGTGAGACAGATGACTGGGAAAAGAAGTAAATATTAACATCTTAAAGCTGGAACTTGTGAATATTTGGCATTGTAGCTAGTGTTTTCTATCAAATTTTTGTTCATCAGTAAAACTTCTGTGTTTGCTGACTTTCAGGGTTTTGGAATGATTGCAAGCTTCCTGACTATGAGGAAGTGGTAGGCCACCCTCCAACACCACCTCCTCCTTACTCTGAAAACCCTCCTGAGTCTACTCCTGCAATCCCTCTACAAGTTAACCAGCCGGACACTTCTTCTGTGCCACAACCCCTTCCTGAGGTTGATCCGAGGATGGACAGCCAGCCCTCAGGTTCATCATCAGACCAGGAGGCAGTCTCGCTCCCGATCCAAGTACAGTGCCCAGCAGAGGAGAATGTAGAGGCTCTACTGGCAGCAGCAGAGGAGGATGAGGAGCTTGTGACTCGGCGTCGGCATGTAACCGGCGACTCAGGGATTGAGGTCTGCGTTTGCCAGCTGGATGTAGATGAAGGCTCAGGGCTTGAGGAGGAAAGTGATGAGGAGCAACGTATATGTAAGGGTGCCGGGAGGGATTGCTGCTCTGACCACCAGCAGCAAACCCTCAGACAGAAGGAGAACACCTCAGAGCTGCCTAGCCAGACCAGCACCAGCAACGGAGACCACATGGTGTGATCCACAGCGTAACTATAACCAGCCAAGCAATGCAGCTTCATCATCACCACAGGGACTGTCTGTGTTTTAATTCTCTAAACTAACACATAGGCATCGAGGTGGTGATGATGATAACTAATCTTTAATAGCTCCTGATTAGGAAAGATAAATATAATATGTGGAAACTCTTGTCGGGGAACCAGCAAACAAACACATGTTGTTGCTTCATTTGGTATTTTATTTAGTATTAACCGTGAGAAAGTGATTGGGTAGTTTGAAGACAGCAATTGATTGTGATTGAAACCAGAATTGACGTTGCCCTCTCCTTTAATTCTGCTGTCATATTTTTAATTTATATCTCTCACCTCTCCTCGGTCAGAACATTTCTAACCACCCTTCCATCTGACATTTTACCTCCAGTAGGATGGTCATTCAGGAGCATACCAGCACGGTCAACATTTCTCTCCTATAACTAAGTGGAGGAAGGAAAAACAAGCCTCTTGAAAATGTAGGATGAGACCGGATGGATTGGCAAGAGGTTTTAATTTTCCCCAAAGCTGTGTGCACACAAGACTGCATGAGCACTGTGAAATCTAGGGCACAGCTGCATAGTGATGTCAGCTCTGAGGTCATGACAACCAGCGTCTGGCATCTTCTGGTGTGAAATCTTTAAGACTCAACTGGGTGAGACTGCACTCACTCATTGCAGAGCAAAGAGTTTTCTTTATTCTTAGGCGGGTAAATGGTTTATGAAGCATGATGTGTGGGGTACGCAGTTCAGTCATTTATGGATTGCGTGCATGTGATCTCCTCACTCTGGTGCATCAAATCCTTGTTAGTAATGCCAGCAAATTTATCAATTAATAAAAAGCCTTGTGGTCACTCTATATTGGCGTGTTAATATGTCTGAGTGAATTTATTGCTCAGTATATAGTTTGGATGTTCAAATTGAAGCATGTCTTTTTCATTTCATAACCAACTGTGCTTCAATATTTGCCACAGGTGTCACCTTTAATTGCAACAAAGCTCTTGACAGGGGCTGCGTACTATTAGTGATAGGGTGTTTCAGTGCAGTAAGGAAAGTTTGAGATGTGTGTGTATATCTTTCAAAGTGCTGTAGTACTTGGTGGGATTGACTGAAGTGAAGTAATTATTAAAAGCACTGTTTTTTGCATGAGGCATGGTTTATATGTCTTTATATTTGAGCTAATTAGCATTTTCTAGTGGTTGTGCTACATGCTTTGCTTATCAGTTTGTTACAGTGATGGAGGGCTACAGCGATTGCAAAACTCCATGCCCTGATGTTGGAGTAAAGAAAGGGACTGAGGTTTAACGTTAGATGTCTGGATGTAATATTATTGTGTTTTGACTTTGAGAGCCATGCCGTGCGGTTCTGCAGTACTGGCAGCTAGGTTCTTGGCTGTCTCTCTCTGGCCCCTGTAATTCTTGGCAGTGGCAGGGATTTACACCGGTATTTTCCATTGGCAGCAGAGGGCTGGTGCATTAGCAGGTTGAAATGGATGCAGGCCGTCCTCTGCGGTCAATTCAGTGTTGGCACAGAAGCAGAATCTGTTGTGATCAACTGCATGCTCTTTGCCATTGCATGCTGCTTGCAGAACACACTGCAAAATTTGTTCAGAGCATAGCAGTCAGCAAAATTTTCATTGAGCAGTTATTTTGGAACAATGGTTAATAACTGTATGTCAAGAGTGGGCACAGTGTAAAGACTCAGGTCGGTCATTCTGTTTCACACACACATCAAGTCCTGCTTCCACTTGGCCTTTATCACCAATGTAAACTTCATGGTGCAATACTCCCTGTTCTAGATGAATTCACAAAGGGTAACAATAGTTCAAATGCAGTCTCTTGGCTGCCTGTTGTCCCTTCACAGTCTTCACATGTGTTTTGATTTTAGTTTGAATACCATAGAGTTAAGAATACATTTCCATCTGGCAAAGTAGGGAACAAAGTGAACATTGCAAGCTTGCTGGGTATATTCATGTGGCTAAACGACTTTGCATCCCTGTTTATTTTCCGCTCTGAGAGAACATTGTTGGATTCTTTACAGAACATGTCACTGGGTTCTGTGCATAAATATGTAATTTTAGGGCCCGGGCAGCTCTGTGGCCCATGAAACGGTTTTATTTTTCCTCCAGCTACCAGCAGTCTGTTCTGGTTATGGCTGTGTCTGCTAGAGTATTTACTCTTGTGGCTACGGTAAAGGACAACAATACAAGTGGGCCAATGCATCAGATCTGTCAATGTGGAGGGAGGAAAAAAAACGGTTTGTTACAGGTGCTTTGCAGTCCTTGTATTGTGGAGTTGAGCAGGTGCTTAAACGTGAAGCCATACTAACATGACAATGACTTTTTAAGAGAAGCAGTTACACTGTGAGCATGGCTGCACACCCATTAGCAGAATTAGTAAAAGACATTTTTTGACACCACACCTCAAGCTGCCTTGCTACATTTCTAGGAAGCAAATGTCTTGATTAAGGAGCTGCACGATAAAATATAACCTCTGTATGCAGAAGCAGATGTGTTACTGCCTTATTAAAGTAGACTAGAGTAATTTTTTAATTGTAACATTTGTGTTGTTTGAAGCATGGTTGCTTTAGAGCAGAGGAGTGCTTTTGTATCAATAGAAAATAGCGTTTCTGAGAACGTGTGCTCACGTTGTGAGAAAAGGATGTGGTGTAAAAAAAATTTAAAGCCACAAGGTTTAAACTGTCACATGTTCTGTACAGTTTTGTTACTGAGAGATGGTTGTGTTGACTTTGAAATGTGTGCATCTAGTTAGTTGTGTCACTGATGGTTTGTGCTCAGTCTGTTTTTGTCCCATTGAGCTGGGCGTTGGTTTAGTTAGTTAAATAAACTCACTAGAAAGCATGAGAAGAGTAAAAAATATGTGTGACCTATATGGATTTGTTGTGATCTCTTATTTTTCATTTGGAGGGCAAAAATTGAGATTTATCAGTTACCTTCTTTGCTAAGGTGCATTTTTGCTTATTTGTATACATATTTTGGGTAAAAATCGAACAGGGTGGGGAATGAGGAAGGGATGGGGGTTCCCTTGTGCATGAGTGAACTGGAGGTCCATAGTTTTCCCATTGCCAAATAACTGCTATGCCTCCCTGGTTTTCACATGTTTACTGAGAGTAAGGGCTGTATCAGTCATGTTGACAGACATCCATCCATTTCATTGAGTGATTCATCTGTTGTGCGCTGTTCTTTAGAAGCCACAGTTGCCGAGATCCACCACCTGAACATGGTCAGAAAGGAGTCATGTGATCATTGTTTGGATTTGGCTGTGTCTTGATGTTGTGGTGGAGCTCATATTTATCTAATTGCTGATTGTATAAGACCATGTATGTTTGTTTTATAGGCTTTAACTTTGCCTTCTTGTTTTGTCAACCTCGACAGAGATTCGTGATGCGGCATAATCAAGCCCCTCCACACATGCGCTGAAAATAATTTTTAAGAACTTATGTAGGTAGCGGCACTTGAAGTTCTGACAGTTCTTGCTTTGCTCCTTTGGCTCTTTGTGGACCGTGACTCCACCCTCTGCCAGGCTGTGTCTTGGTAACAGAAACTGTAGCTGTTTGTTTTCCTCAGCTGTAACAAAAGGGCACAGCCACCAATGCAGAACTGTCCGCAGAATAAACTACCAAAGCCTTTGCCGTCTTCATGCTAATGCGACTCATCACTGTTTCATACTCTCAGGGTTATCTTTAATAAGCAGTGCTGTCATTTTAAATCCACACATTTTTTTTTGTCCCATGAGTCTCATAAAGCCAAAGCAATTGTTTCCTGATTATTACTGTCTTGATTTTCGTGTCTGCATCACGCATCTCTGTGAAATTTACACATCTAGGCTATGCAAAAACATAAACCTACTGTTATATGCTGCGACCCCATTTTACAGTCTCTCTGTCGTTTTTCTGTGGGCACCAGTACAAGCAATATAACTCTCAGTACTTGTGGCACTGCACTATACTGTAATCTAGTTTGGTTGATCTGTGTTTATCTACTTGTTTAAGAAAACTGTAAAAAAAAAAAAATACTTGTAATGCTACTACAGTGATATGGTGAGTTTGTATTTTGAAGTATCCTTTGAGGGGTTTGAGTTAAATTGCCATTCTAGTTTATAAATATATATATGTATATCTATATATCATTTCCCCCCCTTCTTTTTGGCTTTTTCTCTCTCTCTCCCTTAACCACTAACACTTCCTGCTCTTGACTTATGGATAAAATGCATTGTTCAGTTTTTTATGCTAAAAGAAAAAGGTTAATTATTATTATTATTGTTTGGTATCTTTGGTCTGTTTTGTTTCATTTACTGTGTATAAACAGGATTTTCTTTTTCCATGTTCATACAGTTTCAGGCTAACTATTTAAACGTTGCCTTTAATCCTCAATTAATACATCACCATCCTTTTTATATACATATATATGTTATACACATGAAAGACCTCAACATGGAACACAGTCAGCTTGCATTAGACCAACCATTATTCATGAGACTTTGCTGAGCCCTCAACACTGTACTGAAAGAAACAATATCCCTACAATGAGTGTGATTGTGTCCATCAAACCTGTGAACTGTACTGTTTTGTTCTAAACCATAGATACCAAACAGATGGCGGCACATGTTTGAGCTATGTGTACTTTTTTCTTTTGCCAAAATGAAAATCATCCACTTTTGAGAGGGAAGTCATCTACAGAAACCGACTTGACTCTTTCTACGTTGTTTTCCTAATAACTTTTTAAAAAAGCCAAAATGAGTAATGTGGAAAAAACAATAATCAAGCACTGACTGACATAAAATGCTTTGGTTTTTGTAATAAGTCTGCTGTGTACTCTTTGGGTCATCATTTGTATTTTATTTTTTTAATAAAACAAACATTGGCGCTCTGCTGATTGAGTTGCAGTTTCTTGGCTTAAAATCCCTTGAGTTAAGTTTTTCCTTTTAGAGATTTCTTTTTCTTCAGGATGAAGTGAATCACAGACACTAAAATTTGTTGCCCTACCCAGTACAGGGTTGTGCCGAGATAATATTCTGGAGGATCATCACATGGTTGGGTTAGTGGCACTGTGATGGACCGAAAGTCAGGCACAGGTTAAAGTCCAAAAAAGGGTTTCTTTTATTTAACCCAAAAACAAACTTGGTTAAATTATACAGAAAAATCTCAATCTTGGGCCCATAAAAGAGGTCAAAAGAACAGAACTCTACTCAAAAGCTGACACCAAACAATACTACTAACTCAAACAAAACTGACCTCTCTAAGGAGACAAAGGGAAAACTTAAATAGTGGATGATCAGCCCACAAAACAGGGGTAAAACACACAAAAACCTAACTGAAACTAACATAACAAATTCCACTTCCCCCCCATGATCCAAAGTTTTAGTATGACCCAATTTGCAGATCTCCATATAGGCTTGCTCCGCCCCTTTCCACCTCTTAGCTCATCAACCAAGGGAGTGGAAGCAGCTGCCACTAAGGTAACTCAGAAAACAAAGAGATTAAATCATACATACATAACAGTGTAAACTAAAATGTGCGCACTTATTTTAGAATACAGTATTATGTGATTGTATAAATGAATTAATTCTAAACCAAACCCAATTCTTTATTACCCTGTAAATTAAATCCTATATTTAAAGAAAGAAAAATATAAATGTAGTATTATGTATAAGCCTCTATTATAATACTGATGCT
>VUQH01031135.1:0-34037 GCA_015106775.1 Etroplus canarensis | reverse complement strand
AGCTACAATCACTGAAACCATGCTGAAGGTATTTCTGCTTGGATGCCTCCTGAGCCTGACTTTGGCTCAGCCTGTAAGTTTTGCATTGTCAAGTTAATATCATTATTTAATTATATATGCACACATTATTATTATTATTATTGTTGTTGTTGTCGTCATCAATAATATTAATAATGATGATGTTGCTGTTGTTATATAAATCCAAGTAATATCATACTTTTGGATTTTCTACAGATGGAAAAGGAACACCAACGCCTTGCCCGCTCAGATTCTAGCTCAAGCTCAAGTGAGGTGAGTGCTTTTTTTTAATCCTCCACAATTAAACAGCAAATATGCTTCAGTTTCTTTAAAAATCTATTTATTAATTTATTTTTAAAACAGGCAATCACCAACAATGTCCTGAATGCCCTTCTTGCCATCTTACAAGCTCTTGCTACAACTACTACAACTACAACTGCAACTACTACAACAGCTGCAACCAATACAACTGCTGCTCCATAAAGTCTGAAAATGACCCAAAAATCAATGAGTGATTTCATGCCAGCATTGTATTTTTGAAATCAGTAGTTTTCTGTCAGTATGTTCTGCTTTCTTCATGCAGTTTTAGTTTTCTCCTCAAATTAAATCATGCTTTTTAAATGTTTCTGCTAACTACTCTTTTTAAGAGATGACAAATAAAGCTCCTAAGTAAAAATTCTGTTGACTCAGTATGTTCTTTTTTTTCCAATATTCTACATTATACAAAAAAAAACATCAAAACAAACAAAAATTGTATTTCTTTCTATTATTTCTGTTTGCTCCTTTCAGGAATAAATATATAATGGAAGCATATTTTTATTGAGTGTGAATCATATATTCATGTTATCTCATATGTAATTAAGTCTAATATATTTTTTATATAATGATGCAGTTTTTAATTTTGTGCCTGTACACCACCACAGTGGATTTTAAATCAAACTCTCAAGATGTGATTGACATGTGGACTTTTACCTTTATAAATTCAAGGAGTTTCAGAAAGTATGGCATTAACTTTTTACGACCTGATTTTAATGGTCATGCATCAAACATTTAACAAAACTAAATTAAGTGTCATAATCACTGAAGCACTACCAGACCTTCACTATACCAACTAAAGAACATGAGATACACAGATGATTTGAGTTATGTTGTTAATTTATTGCTGGTTTGAGCTACTTGGAGATGGAAGAGCACCTTAGTGCTAATAATAAAATCAAAAATAGTGTTACAGACTTGAATCATTTGTAAATAAAATAAAATAAAATCCTTCATCCAAAGGACTTTTGTGAGTTTAGCCATATGACAAATATGAGGAACAATTTTATGCAGATTTTGCATCTTTGTCGGTATACTTTTTAAAGATTATTTTTCTTTTTTTTATCACTGTCATAAGGTCAGAGTGTGTACACAATTCTAATGGAAAAAAGGCTTATCAATTGGGAAATATGTCTTTGCATGTTTATCTGCTTTTGATTTGATCACTTTCAGGTTCAGATTAACTGAAATTGTTTACAGTCTCAAGTATGTTCTGTCCTAATCCAAGTGAAATTCCCGGTCTTCTGTTTTCTCTTTTGTCTTCCCACCTGCTCCCACACAAGTTCTGCCAACAGTCATCCAACCACTTTGAAAATGAGCTTGACAGTCAGAGCAGATTTTACACTTCTGCCAGCAGTTAAGAACTGAGGAAGGAGCATAAAAGGCCAAATGTTTGTTAAAAGGTATCAGTTGGCAAACTCACAATATTTTATTTGTCTAGTAAATTTAGTGTACAAGGGCTTCTTCCAAGTATCTTTCCAAAGTTCTATGTCTGTTGTTAACTGAGTGATTGTGTTTTTTTGTTTGTTTTATTTTTTTGAATAAGAAGGGCATCTGATGTAAAATCACTGCCAAATTACCAATGTGGATTAATCTGCTGTGGTGACCCCTTGGTGGAGAACACAAGGGAGCAGCTGAAAGGTACATTTTTTAAAACTATCATGTCACCAAGTTGTTTGGATAATACCACCACTTGGCACAAGCCTTTCAGTAAAACTAAAACTCCTCTGTAAATCTGGTTTAAGCAGATATCAAGCTGAGCCTAGCTGCATTTCTTTCATCAAACACTGTCACACAATCCAGTATTAATGTATAAAGATCCCTTTCTTCCTTCACACCATGCACTGGGACCAAATATACAGGGCTGAATCTCATGCAACACTCACCAGTGCTGATATGATACAAGTTCATCATGTGTTCATCTGAAAGTTGAAAATCCACACTTCAGTCACATATTGATCATTTGATACAAATTTACTACTGTAGTATAAAGGGACATTTTATGAATTCACTTATTTAGCAACAGATGATCATAACAATGGCTTACAACACGTGGTTGTTAAGCAACTGATGACATTTTAAAGTGTTAACAGAATGTTTCAGCAAATATTCATGTTATTAGACCATTTTTCATATGTTTGTGTCTTTCATTCCTTATCTGTTTATGCTCCATTGTCTGATATCCAATTTTCTCCACTGTCAAAATATTTGACAGTGAATATTTCTTGCAGAGAAGAACTGGGGATAAAGCTTTTGTATTTAAATACCAGCAATCTCTTCTTACAGAAGCACAGCATAGTTTTGGTTTTTCCCTTTCTCCACAATCCACAATTGTGATTTGGCCCAGATTTTTACACCTTCCTGATGATACCCTCCCACTTATCTGCTCTGGGAGTAGACAGGTTTGTGGCTTTTGTCTCCAAAAGACTCAGCTTGTTTCTCCTCCTGGGTGTGAACCAGGCGCAATCTACTATATTTTCCAGAAACTTTTAATGACATATTTCTTAAAGTGTTAAATGGATAATTAGGGACTTAACCACAGAATACAGAATTTTTAATTTAAATAAAAACATACTGAGTCCACATAATATCCACTTAAAAACTTTTATTTCACAGTTACTAAAGAGACTAGTGAGTAGAAACACAGATCAAAAAGGCATGATTCAATTTTGATAAGAGAAAAATTTTAAGGTGCTGCAGTAGCCTCGGCAGGAGTAGTGGCAACTGTAGTAGTAGTAGTAGTAGTAGTAGTAGTAGTAGTAGTTAAGCTTAAAATTAGCTGTAGGAGTAATTGTAGCTGTTCATTGCTTAACTGTAACTGTTGACTGATCTCCTGAAAAACAAACAAAAAAATATTTAGAGTGAATGGCAAATGTTACATCTAACATAGACAGGGAGTTTACAGAACCTCAAAAATATCAGTTAAATAACAGAATGCTACCTCCTTAAGTACTTGTGTCAAAAATCATTTATCAGCGATTACACAGGGAAATCACTATACTTCATGAATATCTGAAAAATGTACTTTTTTCTTTTCAGTATTTGTTCAGTAACTTTGCTATACTTCATATTCATTGTTAAGGATGAAGAGAGCACTCACCCCCGACTCAGAGTCAGATCCAGACGCTGAGCGTGTAAGTCGTTTGTGCACCATATCCATCTATAAGAAATTCCAAAATTTAATATGACCCACATTTTATTTATTTATAGATAGATAGATAGATAGATTTGCTCACTTATAATTAAGTACTATAATGCCAAGCTTACAGGATCGCCCAAAGTGAGGCTCAGGAGGCATCCAAGCAGAAATATCTTCAGCACGATTTCTGTGATTGTACCTGTTAAAAAAAATAGTAATGGAGAATTAACTCAAATTAAAAAGTGGCTAAGTTAACAAAAATGCTGACAATAAAAATCTATATAATTACCTCAAGTTTTCACAGATGTAGCAGACTGTTTCACAGTAAAGGAGGTTGTTGTAGTGATGCTATGAATGTTGAGCTCTTTTATACACTTACCTGAGCAGCTCTATTAAGAAATCTTCCACCTCCACATTTCAAGGTGAGGCTATTCAGTTAGAGACAGAAACCACATCTAGACAGTATGATATAAACATGTTACACTTTTTTCCTCACAAGTATCATAAATAATACAGTCCACAGGGGTTTGTCCAAAACGTAAATGCAAATATTAGTCTCAGTTTGACCAGAGAACACTGCATGATACCACTGAAATACAGGTTTAGCAGTTTGGTAAACAGATACAGCACATGGAAGTACCTGGTCTTATGATTACAGATCAAGTGGTTTAGTGGCTTAGGCAGCTAACAGGCAACACCTAGTGAGACTTACATTTGTGTCTGACTTCTCTTGTTTTGGGAAATGAGTTGCTATTCTGGATTAAGCTGTTGAAATATGTTTGCACAATGAATGAACATAAAGTCTTATTTACTAAATGATCAAAAACTGTTGAAAAGACAGTAGTAAAGAAACTATGTGTGTGTGAGTCTGGTCGTGGCATCAATACATGATGGGTTACACACATGCCTGTTGTGTGACAGTAGAGCTTTTGTTCTTGTTCTCTGTGCTTAGGCTGCTCCTGTTAGGGGTTGCCACAGGGGACCATCTGCCTCCATCTCACCCTTGCATCCTCTTTCCTCACACCATCCCTCTGCATGTTCTCCTTCACTACATCCATGAACCTCATCTGTGGTTTTCCTCTTTTCCTCCTGCCTGGCAGCTCCATCTTCAACATCCTTTGTTCAGTATATCCACTATCCCTCTCCTGAACATGTCCAAATCATCTTAGTCTTTCCACTCTTTAAGTTGGTCTCCAAACTGCTCAACTTGAGCTGTCCATCTGATGTTCTCATTTCTAATCCTCTCTATCCTGGTCAGTCCCAGTGAAACCTTCCTTTTCACACTGTGCTATCCTTCTGTCACATAGCACCCCTGACACTCGTCTCCACCCTCCCTGATCTCTCTTCTTCACCTCTCTTGTGCACTGTCCATTGTTTTGGATGTTTTGGATGTTTTGACCCCAGGCAATTTCAAGCACTTTCCCCCCTGGGAATAATAAAATATTCTGATTCTAATTCTGATTCTGAGTCTGGTACTGCATTTGAACTTATCGACTTTCACTACTTCTACTCCTTCCATTTTTAGCATTCCACCTGCCTCACTCTCACTCACATGCATCTATTCTGTTTTGCTTCTAACTTTCTTTCCTTTTATCTCTAGTGCATACCTCCACCTCTCTGGGCCCTCTTCACCTGTACTCTTAAAGACCGGTACCAGTGCACATCTTCTCCATTCCTCTGGCATCCTCTCACTCTCAAAGATTTTGCTAAATAATCTGATTAAAAAGTTCATTGCATTCTCTCCTAGACATATCTCCACACATCTGGACCACCTTTCCACTCGTCTTTCTCTTCATTGTTTCAGGGCACTGTACAACCGAAAAAAGCCTTATCTTCATCCCTAGTCTCCAGCCTCTCATACAACTAACTGTAAGCCTTTTCCTTTGCTTTTTGCCACCTCTCTATTTGCCGCATGCCTACCCTACTCAGTAATCCTGCCTAATTTCTTCATCTCTCTGACTATCCTACTTTTTCTTTGCAAGCTTCTTCCATTTAATATTTTCCTGTACTTCCTCATTCTTCCACCAAGTCTCCTTGTCTTCTTTCCTCTGTCCAGATGATGCCCAAAAAATTATCTTGGCTGTTTCCCTCATCACCTCAGCTGTACTTTCCCAGTCACCTGGTAACTATTCACTACTACCCAAACCCTGTCTCAACTGCTCCCTGAAATCTGCACAACATCCTTCCTTCTTCAGCCTCTACCATTTAATCCGTGGCTCTGCTTTCACTCACTTCCTCTTCTTGATTTCCAAAGTCATCCTACAGACTACCATCTGATGCTGCCTAGCTACATTTTCCCCTGACACCACCTTGCAGTCTCGTACCTCTTTCAGGTTGCACTTCCTGTATAAGATATAATTCACCTGGGTGCACCTTCCACCACTCTTACATGTCACCCTAGGTTCCTGCCTCTTCTTGAAATATGTGTTCACCACAGCCATTTCTATCCTTTTTGCAAAATCCACTACCATTTGTCCTTCCACATTTCTCTCCTTTGTGCCCTTCACCTACATGCCCATTAAAGTCTGCTCCAATCACCACTATCTATCCCTCTGGAAATACTCTCTACAACTTCATCAAATGTACTCCAGAATTTCTCCTTCTCTTCTGAGATCCAGCTTGTGTGGTATATGCACTAACAAGACTCGGCATCACACCTTAAATTTCCAGCTTCAAATCATGATTCATTCTGACACTCTCCTCAGCTCCAGGAAACTCTTTTTAAGATAATCCCTACTCCATTTTCTTCCTATCTATACCATGGTAGAACAGTTAGAATCCACCTCCAATTCCTCTGGCCTTGCTTCCCTTCTGCTTGGTCTGTTGTATACACAATATACCTTCCTTATCGCCATCATACCAGTCAACTCTCTCCCTTTACCAGTCATAGTCCTTACATTACATTAAAGTCCCTGCTATCCCCTCCATAATCCAACCTGTCCTTCTTTCGCTCTGCCTCCTGACATGCCTTCCACCTCTCTTCCTCTTTTTTATTTGGCCAACAGTAGTTTCTTTGCTCCTTTCTTGCTTGAGAAACTGGTTGCAGTCCATGCATGGATAATAGGAATTATATTAGTAGAGAGAAGATTGTGTGTTATATTATAGGCTGACAAATTACTTTTATAGATGTGCTACTTCAGTTTGGAGGAATAATTAATGTGTGAACTTTATTCGCATCCATTTGAGAGAAAAACAAAAACATGGGGATTTCCTGCAACTGCCTGTAAAAAATTATGAATGAAATAAATAATTAGCCAGCAGGGGTGCTGGCAAAAATTACAAGACAGAATTAGTTTTGCATTTTACTTTTTTGTTCTCAGTGCGGATTAATCCCCTGAAACAACACCAGAGTAATACACCAACTAAGAGAATCAAAAGACAAGATTAACCAGTCCTCCTCTTTATAGGATGAAGACAAACTAGATGAACCTCAGACTAGGACATTCACACCATTGTCACAATGACATCACATGCCAAAGGATAGATTCAGGTCTTGAACAGCAAGCACTATGCTGGAACCATCAGTTGTCCTAATTTGGTTGCCCAGTCTCAGCTGGGGTTGCTTCCATCTCCTCCATGACCCTAGTTGGATAAGGCATTCTGAAAATTTATCACTGAAGTTGAAATTCTTGATTCGCACTGTTGCTCTCCTACATCCATTACACGAGGTTTTCTGTTGGTATGCGCAGCTTTTCAAACACCAGGTGTACTATGTTAGAACTTAGACCAGATCCAGAATCACAGTTAATTGACTGATAGTAGCAATGTTTTTTGTCCTACTTTTTTCTCAGGAAAAACTGCTGCAAGTTTAATTACTAATCTTTATAAACTATTTAAAGAGATAATGGGTGACTGTGTTATGTTTAAGGAAATCATTCTTGTAAATTCAATACAATATTTTTGTGTACCACAATAAAATTCTTACACAATTTAATTTGGTAAAGATTCTTTATTTAACATGGTATGAAAGCAGTTACATAATGAAGTAAGTTTCAGTCAGACTCTCTCAAACTACATGGTAATTCCTTTGTTTTTTAAAATAATTTTGTTGCTGTTACATCTAAGGCTCAAACAGGAATGGGAAGTTGGCCTGGCCCTAGAGAAATTAAAAAGAAACAGCTGTTTAATTATTGAAAATCAAATTTCCTATATGACATCAATCACACAGAAGTGCTTGTTTATGAATATGAAATGAGCATTAATATGTGAAGCCTTTAAAGGCTGTGTGTACCTCATCAATGCCAGGGCCAGATGTATCACCACGAGGATCAGGGGGAATTGTAGTAGACTCTTTCTTTGTCCCCAGTGGCCATGTCTGTCATAAAGTAGAATATAACACTTATAAAAACATGAAGCAGTTAAAATATTTTTTGCTTCTTTTCAACCTATTAGTTAATGTAGGGAAAATAAATAATAGCTACAGAGAGCACTCACTTCTTCTGTCTGTAGATTTGGCTTGGAAGCTTGCTGAAATTAGATAATATACATAAAAATCAGATTGCAACATTTTAAAGTCAGTACATACACAGTGATTAAGTAAAAGTGTGTTTTTTTAATGTAACTTTATAGTTTTTTAATACCCACTAATCCATCACTGAATCTCAATTTCAAGTATCATTTGCCAAAAACTAGAAGGAAATTACCGCCCTCCTGAACAACTAAACTTTTATTAGTGGTACGGCATGAAAGTATGGCTGTGGTTGCATGAATTCAGCACTAAACTACTAAGACAGACTGCCTGTGGTCAGTATGCCAGACAACCGTCTTTGCGTCAGAGTTATTGCACCCACACAGTCATGATTCATCTGCAGCTATGTTATTATCATTAAGTCTTATCTTTTGAGTCATCATGGTCTGTAGAACTTCTTAAACTTCAAAGTAGTACGGTTACTTGTCACAATATTTTTGAAATATATTCACTGACATTTTAGTTTTTTCCAGTTAATATTTTTGCTGAACATATTTGTTGCCTGGATCCACACATTTCACTCTCCACCAAATCATCGGATTGTGAGTTGACAGCTCTTGCATATGTCTGTCTAAAAACTTTATCCAGTTTGGTCTAGAATACTTAAAGCAACACTAAAAATAGCAGAACAGTAGAAAGCCAAATTTTATTTATCGAAATTGCATGTGATGAAATCCCCCCAGTTTTATTTTTGATCAGTTTGCACTGATCTTGTTCATTTCTGTACTCCAGGTAAATTTCATATCTGACCTGCAGAGGGAGCTGTGGTCTCTGTGTAGTTCTCTCCAGGTTCTGCTGGCCGTTGTTGGGCTGCAGCACTGCATTATTTCTCTGCTGGGGATATCCATAAGCTGGGACAAAGTAAGGGAAGCCCTGTGGATGATAAACTCAATTTAAATCCACTGAGCATCTAAATAAATGTTCTGACTTTTCCAAACAGGGCTAAATGTTTGACTTCACACCTGATGCCTGTGAAGCTGGGGAAATCCATAAGCTGGATACTGAAACTGTGGAAACATCTAAAAAACAAAGATTTAAAGCATTTTTTAAATTGTTACTTTTAGATGGTGAAGAACCTTCAATGCCTTCAATCATAACACAATGCAAATATTTTAAAAATGAATAAATAAAAACAAACAAAAACAGATAATGAGGTTTTAGGCTGCTGTGTTGTACCTGCATGGGATTTTGGGCCTGCTGAGGCACATTAGGATTGTTGGGGTCCTGTGGAGGTCCAAGTTGCTCTTGCTGGCCATTGGGGAGAACCATAGGTGGAACTTGGTTACCCTGGTTTGGGAACAGCAGCTGTGGTCCCTGGGGACCAAATGGACCTGCTACTTGAGGGTTCAAGTTTACCACCTGTGGGGTGAGCAACACCTCAGGCTGCTGCTGCTGCAGCACAAACTGGGGCAATATTGAAGAGCCCTGCAGAAGAATGGTGTATTTATATCAGGTTGAGATTATTCAAAGCAGATATTAAATTTTACTCAAGACGGTGCAGGTTAAGTCAGGATAGCAAACTTCTGCGTGAAGAATAGCGTCTGAAAAGCAGCCCATTCTTTTCGCGCAGCCTGTACCTGTGTTTGTCCAAGAGCTGCAAGCGTTAATCCATTCAGTCTCAGGATCTGAACCAACAAAAAGGGTAGAATTAGACTGACTAATGTTTCTAAAAAAGACACAACTGACTTAATTTCCAACACACAGAAATTATTTATTGGCTCATTACCTCATTGCTATTGCTCGCAATAATTCCAATCTGGACCTGCAAAACAAATATTAAAAAATCTCTAGATGCAATGTTTAAGATAACACAGTACATTCATCAATTATTAAGTTGCATAAAGCTGGAACTTACCGGCAGAGCAAAGCTTGTCCTAAACAGACAAACTAACAGGAGAGCAGTTTGCAGCTTCATGATGTCCTGCAGTGTGAACAAATAATCTTATTAAATTTACATAAGTTTGCAAAGCATTTTAAAACTCATATTTTACAAAGACACAAAGACAATGCTTACAGAAACGACAAGCAGTAAAAACTCATCTTACCTTTTCTCTGGTTCTGATTTCTCGTTTCTGTGTCTGTCTCCTGATGTTGTCCGCATCCCTTTTAAATTCTCTCCATGTGAGCTGATATAGTCCACAGCAACCCATCCAAACAATATGTGGTAAGTGTGACAGACATTTCTCATGTCATCAGACTCAGACACTTAAACACAGAATAGGCAAGTATGTAATTAGGTGTAAGTCATGTCTCTAAATACCATGACACGGTCTGTTTAAAGTTGTTAAAAAGAGTGTAAATAATCTTAGTTTAAAACATTTTGCAGATACAGACATGACAAAATCACAAAAACTGCTTGTTCAGGTCAGAATTCTAAAGTCTTGTGACCAACCTGCATTATGAACTTTTATTTATACAATCTCTTATAATAAGTAAAGTTTATGTACATATGTTAAACTGTCACACTACACCCTGTAATTATAATTCCAACAGGATTTTTTTGCATGTCATGAGAAAAAAGAAAAGCAGAAGGTGTGAACTTATATTCAGACATTTGTCACAGGTTGTTCATCATGCCCAGACTGTTGTTGGCATTAAATTACCCAATTATTTGTACTAATGGTTGATTATTTTGGTATTTAAGTTCAAGATTTTTAAAAATGGGAAATGTGTTTTACTGCAATCAATTTTTAGTGCATCACTGATTTTAGTTGTTTATGCTCAGTGATATTTCTCTATGGTTGAAATAAAATTAAGCTTGGACTAGTTTAAAATGTGCTTATAGATTAGAGTAGATTAGACTCAACATTATTGTCATTAAAAAAGTACAAAACTCAAATAATGAAATGAAAGTTTGGCATCTAAGCCAAAGTGCAAATAATATTGTGCAGAGAGTGCAGTGATTATCAAGTGTAATGAATGCATAAATACATATCATATATACTGGTACTTAAAGAATAAAATAGATTATGAAATAAATTTCAGTATTTGCATGGATTTGGTTAAATATAAATCAGTGTGCATTTTTTTTATTAAATATGTGTGAGAGCCTGGAGAATGATATTTACATAAATGTGCAGCGTTTGTTTATTTATTTGTCTATTCTTAAATGTGCATATATGTGTGTATTTGAATTTGTGTATTGTGTATAGGAGGCAAAGGAGATAGCACAGGTTATCCACTAATCGGGGGGGGGTCAATGGTTCCATCCCTGGCTCTTCCAGTCCACATGTCAGTATCCTTGGGCAAGATACTGAACACCACATCATCCCTGATGGACCCATCTGTATATACAATATAAACTGCAATATATAGAGAATAAAAGCCTGGGGGGTGAATATGGGTGAATATTACTTGTTTTGTTTAAACCACTATATATGTAAATACAATACAGGTAATTTAAATCTCATAGCACCAAATGTTACCACTAATGTTAAAAGGGCTCTGCTATATTAATTTGGCCACAGCTGTGAACCAACTTGTGCAGTACTGGGACCCTGAACATAAAGCAGCTATTTAGAATGTAGTCATTATTAGTTTATGTACACTTGTGTTTTTGCTTCTAATCAGAATGTAGGTGACTTTTTATGCTGCACTAGCACACATCTAGGTGGTGTATTTTGTCCCAGGTACTTAATGACAGTGCAGAGGCTTAGTGTGTCTTTATCTGGTGAACTGATGTAGGAGGTGTTTATGTATATGTGAGATTAGAACTTCAGAATTAGATGACAGTGTCTGCTGTAATGTGTCCACTTGTTCTCCTTGATATCAAGTCGCATTCTGTAATGAATATGTTTGTATTTTAATACGCTTCATCTGCATCTTCTGCACAAATACTTCTGTGCAGGGGCAAACCCAATTCCGCTTATTAAATGGGATTGGTGGAAAGTGGTTTGGCTGCTGTGTTTCACTTTGGGGTTTTAGTATTTGTTTTTGGTCGCTTTTTTTGATAACCTCTTTAATATCCAGCATGAGTTATAGTTTTTAAAAAAAAACTTTTATCACATGTGTCCCTCAGATGGCAGCAGAGATCCATTTTAAAGTATAGTATAATCAGATTGTCAATGCAGTTACCCAGACAGGAAGTCATACAAAATAAATTTTTTCTTTAATTTCTTTTATTAGAAAGTACACAAGTGAACAATTTAACTTTATTTTGACTGAAATAATTTCAAAATCAGTGATGCCACATAATGTAAACCACTGTAAAAAACTTTGTCAAGTCATGAATAATTTCAGAAGTTAATGTTTATCATGATACTGGATAATTCTTGTAGCTTAATTATAATCATGATGATCATCCCCGTCACAGGGAGCTGTTGTTGCTGTGGATGCTGAAGGAGCTGGAATCTGAGGAAATAATAATAAATAATAATAAAAATAAAGTGTCTGTCAGACCACACACATAAAAAAATCAGGGTGATTTTTTGCAATCCTCTCCACAATCTGTAAAAACATCTTTTTTGCCTTTAATTATATACAGTCTCACCTGAGTATCCACAGTACCCTTTAAGGTGTTTTCTGCTTTCATAATCTGACGCTGTGAAATCACAGAACAACATTTAGCCAGTTTAGTTTTCATTTAAATTACACACAGTGTTTGAGACTATTCCTACCCTGAATCTTCTGAGTGGATCAGGCTGAACAGGAAGCTGCTGTGGTGCAGCAGCACCACCTACATTCCCCTAAACAACAACAGCAAGACAGCAAATTTTACTTTTCTACAAATAACAATAATTGCTAAACTGATTTTTAGAAAGGAAAGTGTGATTACCATCAGAGGTTGCTGAGGAGGATTCATTGGCGCCATTTGTGGGACTCCCATGAAAGAAAGCTGTTAGTTAAAAAAGAGGCAGATTGTGCTCTTAAGTCTTTAACAAGATCACTAGACATTTGAGTTTTGCATTGTTAAAACCCCTACATTAAGTGCTACACTAACCGCATTGACTGCAGGGATAGGGTACACATTGGGGACAGGAGCTGGAACAACAAAAGCAGGAACTCGAGGAACAAACTGTGAAAGGGGAAAATGTCACAAGTATTATTGTAAAATACATGCCATAGCTCTGTATGTTTAAATTCCAATCTGATGGATTTACCTGAGCAAACTGGGGCTGTCCAATAAAGCCTGTTCCACCACCAGCTACAATGGGTGGGTTCAGACCAGCAACCATCATCCCAGGGTTTCCTCCATTTAACAGTGCTCCATTCATACCTCCTAGCATCCCTGCATTCATAGCTGCGAGCAGCCTCTGTGTCTTCATGGAGGAGAAAACAGTGTTCCTTATTGACTGTGACATAATTTATTATTGTGCCAAACATGCATAAATTCATAGTCTGATTGCATCTTACCTTGCCTGCATTGACCTGCAATAAATGTAGACAAGATGACAAGTTAGCATAGATAGATAGATAGATAGATAGATAGATAGATAGACTCTACTCACATAGTTGATGGTTGCAACAAATGCTGTGAAGAGAAGAAACTTCATTTTGCAGCTTGAATCCTATAAAAAGAAAAAATAGAAACTTGTATTTTTTCCTCTTGCTTTAACTGTTACGTGCCCAGAAAGCTAACAGAAGCTGTCTGTATTCAAACAACCTTTTATCAGTCTCAGAGATTATTATGAGCCAATTAGAGAGAAGAACACTGACTTGTTCACATGCTATATTTGTCACCTGTGTGTCATTCGAACTTGTGAAATGACATCTTTGGATTTCTACAATACGAGATTTAAAGAAATGTAATGCATTGAGCTGTCTGTTTTCAAAAAAAAAACTTCAACCTATACATTGGCATTGTTCTTGAAAGACTTGAGTGGCCACAAAGAAATACCAGAGTGATTCAGTGTCTCGGGATGGATTTCGAGAGGTTTCTGGAAGCTACTGACTTAAAACTAATATGAAACATGGTAGTGTTGCGGGTTGTGGTTACAAGAGGCAAACAAGTGACATCAGCATCAAGTGCTTCTGAAGATTACACTATGAACAGTGTGTTGCATGCATGTGTGCCTGTGTGTGTGTGTGTGTGTGTGTGTGTGTGTGTGTGTGTAAGAGAGAGAGAGAGAGAAAAAAAACTAAAGAAAGAGCACTTACATTTCATCAAACATTTTACCTATTCTGTATCAAGCTGTAGACTGTTTATGAGAAGATGTTTGTGACTTCTTGAAAACACCCGAGTATAAATGGCAGCTTGAGATTTGATTCATGTCTAGAAGTGCAAATGGCATGTTGCCTACTGCCGTTTATAATTAAAAGTTAAAATAAGTGCCTCGGACATGACTAAAAGCCTTACTGTAATTTTTGATGAGTTTATAAAAGTCACAAAGTTTTTATTTGTGCATGCACACGCTATATTCCCAAATGATGACCACAAACACAGCAACTCTCAAAAAATAATTTTCTTTGTAACATTTTGAGATTTTACAAAAACATAACAACAGAAGGAGTATGTCTTGTTTCATCAGCATATTTTCCCAACATGTTTAGAACCATTACATGCATTGTCTGTGTGGTTGCATGTTATTTTGTCACAAACTGAGGCAGTCTGGACATGTTTTTTCTTGCTGACTCTGCAGCTGACAGCAGACCAGGTAAACACCCTCTGTGGAAGTCTGGTCTGGTGCTAATTACACGCTGTCATGCAGTTCCAATCAAAAAACTTTTTTTCTTTTTGCAGTTTTGAAAAATAAACGGTCTTTCCTAATGCAAATGTGATCATTTTTTCTGAATGATGAATTTACAAAATTGCTTGAACTTTTTTAAATTTATGTCACAGGAACTAGTTATACCAGGAATTTAGTTTTGATGCGTGTGATGGGTTTATGATGTTTTTCAAATGTTCAACTGAGACCATCTGTAAGTAGCGACAAACACGTACTGAAATAGAAGGTTGTGTATATTTTTACCAGCTTCATGTACAAAAATAACAGCCATCAGATGAGCCACACCCACAACCCTGCAGATTTTATTCAGTGTTTTGTTCAAGGAGACCTTGACTGATTTATTTTGGGTTACAGAAAGAAAAGACTCAGTAGTTCAAAGTTCAATCATTTATTGCTGATTAGTTACAATGATATATAATGCTAAAATATGAACAGGTATAGAAGGGATCCATAATCAGCATTTAGTAATGAATCTGTGAGGATCTCATGGCCTCAGTTCTCTTGCATCTCCTCCATCTCCATCCCAGAGCATTCTTCCTCATCTTCAGTTGCCACAGTCTTCATCACTGGAGTCTGTGTCCTCCTGAGGCGAGCTGCAACTGACCGCTGAAACCTCACCCTGCCACTCGGTTTCCCAGCATTACCAGCACCACCCAAAGGTTGGGGGCTATTTTGCCCGACTACCGACATCAGCTGCACTTGGCCAGGAGTCAACATGACATGCTGAAGCTGTCCGCGGACATTTCTCTGTGGCAGCACTGCAAACAGCTTGAATGGTCCACCTCCAGGTTGCTGGGCCCCCTGCCCCTGTGGATTCATGTTGGCTCCTCCTGCCTGCCCCACAAGAAATGCTCCTCCTTGCTGGAGAACTGCAACCGGAATTAGCTGCTGCAGAGAAGCCTGACCCACAGGGTTCCCAAGTGGCTGGATAAAAAATGAACCACCAAGTTGGACTAATTGTGCCAAAAAGGGTTCACCAGTCAGTGCAACCCCATTTTGAGCCCCAGTGTTTGCACCATTGCCAGCCCCTGGTCCTCTGTTGTTATTCACTCCCCCATTGGCAAGTGCCTCAGCACTCCCTGAAGACACACCACCCTGCACCACAACAGCCAGGGTCTGAAAGATAACCCACAGTATGCAGTACATGTTTTAGCTCACTGAAAACAGACAATCAGGAGGTGAAGAGCTGCTTCTTTCTTTACTTATATAGAAAGAGGCAGGCTCAGTGATCACTAGAAAAGGTCCAATCAGAACCTAATGCTTTATCTCAAAACAACAAGGTACTATAATCATCATGACCAAGCAGCAGGCTATTTTTTGCTTCGGTGCCTTACAGGAGGCCATTATTTAGGATCAAGTGGCAAACCAAAACCAGGTACCAGTGACTTGCATTATTAAAACTATTGTTGAAGAACTCATATATTATCTTATGAAGAAACACAAAAAAGAAATGAAAAAATATATCAAAACATGAACTGACATTTACTAATAACTTTTGTGGGGAACTTTATTTCAGTAATTTAAAGAAAACATCAGGAAACAACAGAGTCCACTGAAATATTTTGTCATGAAATTGTGAAATTCTTTGTTGTCCATACACATTAATAACATAATATTAGAAGATAAAGATTTATGCATTCACAACTATGTTAAGCAATACAAGTTACTAATTTACATTTACTACTATCAACAGGGGTCTGCAACTGTCCACTAGACTTTTGTGATTTTAAAAAATAATAAAGCACTAAGTCTAACACAGAAACCCAGTTCTTTAAAAGGCTGGCACTACCTGGCACTATATACTGTACAACGTCTTTTCTAATAAATTTTAATAAACTTTACCCCGATTTGGAATGCATTAGATAGGTTTTCAAAAAAAACTGGCAAAAAATAACTACTTCTCTTGTCTAATAAATGGTTCAAGCAGCTTAGTCTAAATTGCATATCAGTAATTTAAATGTCCAAGCTTAACCTTACACAAAATAACAGCAATGATTACTAAAACCTGTCCTTTATAACAAGAGGTAAAATGGGTTTGAGTCATTTACATTTGTAGGAGTGTAATGTAACAGTTCAAATACAATTTCAAGAGCCAAATGTTCAAGCAACATTGTAGGAGCAGCTTTTACAAGCTTGTATAGTAGATGAGGAACAATGATGCTCAGAAAAGCAGGTTGACATCCATATCCTCTGTGGAGAGAAAAGTTATATAGAATTTATTTATAAGGACGACAGTTATAAAAATAATTACAGTTCGCATCTAAATTATTAACTAACAGCTAAAGAAAATCCTAAAATTATAAACATGTTTGATAACAACATATTGACTCTTCATCTAAAATATTAAGGATATATTGACATAGAAACCTCTACTTTTAGCTTTGTGATTATGTTGGGCTTGACAATAAAAGCATTATGCCGCATATGGGAAGGTTTCTCATAAATATAACATGACACAGCTCTCACCATTCTTAATACCAAAACAGGAGGTCCACTCCTTAAAAGACACCTGTTTGTCTTTGTCAGCATCGCACTCCTCAAAAAAGCGAGAGGTGCAATGCTCCATTGGCACCAAAGGGACCCTAAGAGGGGCTAGCTCTGAGTGGGACAAGAACCTGTGACAAAATAACAGTTTTTTTTTATTGTGACCATAAAATGTTAATTAAAACCACAATGCAAAGAACATAGAAAACATCAAAGGTTGAAAGTGAGGTGTGTTATTATTTAATGAAAAATACTAGCTCATCTTAAAGTTGGGACAAGTGCAAGAAAAAGCTGGAAAAGTAAGTGGTACTAAAACAGCTGGAGGAACATTTTGCAACTAATAAAGTTAACTAGCAACAGACTAGCAATGTGATTGGGTATAAAAAGAGCACCTTAGAGTCACAGAATCTCTCAGAAGTATAGATGGGCAGAGGTTGCCCCATCTGTGAGAAACTGCATCTACAAACTAGAAAAATTTCAGAATAATGTTCCTCAAAATTACAAAGACTTCCTCCAGACTAAAGAGGAGAGGGACCATCAGGCTTTTATCTGTGCTCAGTTCAAAAGCCCGCATCTCTGATGGTATGGGGGTGCATTAATGCCTATGGTACTGACAACTCGCACATCTGAAAAGGCACCATCAGTGCTGAAAGGTATTTACAAGTTTTAGAGGAACATACATTCTTCTCCAGATTTCATCTTTTTCAGGAAAGGCCTTGCGTATTTCAGCAAGACAAAGATAAACCACATACTGCAGCTATTAGAACAGCATGGCTTTGTAGTAGAAGAGTCAGGGTGCTGGACAGGCCTGCCTGCAGCCCAGACCTTTTACCACTGGAAGACATTTGGCGTATCATGAAACGCAAAATACAACAAACAAAACCCAGGACTATTGAGCAACTGGAATCCTATATCAGACAAAAACAGAACAACACTCCTTTCCCAAAGGTCCAACAGCTGGTCTCCTCAATCCCCAGAAGAGGGAATGCTACAGTAGTAGACATAGCCCCTGTCCCAGCTTTTTTGAGATGTGTCGCTGCCATCAAATTTAAGATGAGCTAGCATTTTTCATGAAATAGTAAAATGTCTCACTTTCAGCATGTGATGTGCTTTCTGTTTTCTATTGTGAATAAAATATTGGTTTATGACATTTGCAAGTAAATACATTGTGTTTTTATTTAGATTCCACCCTGTTGGAATTTGTATAGTATTTTTAAAAAAAAGTATATATTAATGTACCTATCAGATGGGTGCTGGTCCAGTTGAGCAAATTGCCAGTGTACTGGGTAGATGTACATGTTATAGTTCTTCTCAAAGTCCTGTGCAAGCAGCTCAACAGAGTGATCACCTGCATGAAGGCGTCTTTCACTCTCAAAGATTTTCTTCACCTGAACAATAGAAAGGAGCACAACTCAGTCGGTTTTGATTAATTTAATATATGTTTAAAAACATTTTGAGTTGTAAGTCTTACTCTAAAACGCTGTTTAGGAGTGAGGAAGCCAGGAGTTATGGAGTCATGTTCGTAGAGCTGGAGCAGCACATTTTTAAGCCAGTCCCTCATTCGCAGAGGAAATTGTGCTAGCTCGGTATCCATGCATGGAGGAATCACTGAGAGAGTGCAACAGAAAAAGACGCTAAACATAGTCAAAAAATTCTTTCTTCACTATACTAAAAGAATTTATGCTGAAACCATACAGTCTGTATAGTGATTACAGTCTCACATTTGCATGGCCCAGTGTAGTCTAGATGAAGTTTGTGTCCTTTCTTAGTGCCCTCCAGGTTGCATTTAGTAGCAAAGAGTTCACATGATGTATCATATGTTTTGTTGTCTGTCCCACAAACCTAAATGGAAACAAAAGCATTGAAACATTAATGCAAAGAAAAGATAAACTTTTACATTTGGTCATTGTTGTAGAAACTGTTAAATGAATTCCAAAGATGTATTTCAGAGTTTTATTACAGATTTCATATACAGGCAGAACTTGGGTCTTCAAGGACATAAATACCCATATGAAATATATTTATGGTTTAGAGCTCATCTTCATCCCTCCTAGTAGAGACAAAAAAGGGAACCTGACTGGCTTCAGAAACCCTTGGCCTACTAACAGCAAGCAGTCTGAGGCAAATAATATTACGAAAATATTTATGGTCCTCCATAACAAGCAGAGTAGTTATTGCTGATTTTGAAGAAAAGCATTCTGTGTTTGTCTTTCAATAAAGTCAAAATACCATCTCCCATCAGGAACAATATGAAACCTGCACAAGGCTGTAGTTGCCCAGGAGCAGACAAGGGAGTCACAACAACAGAACATAATATAACATGTATTATGAGTATAACAAAATACAATGTACATGACGAATAACAATATATCACGTAATATATACTTCTCAGCCATCAACTCAATACAATTAAATATTCTATACCATCCATACTTACATGATCAAATTCATTCACACTGGGTGGACATTCAGAGGGTTCTTGACACACACAGCCTGGTTTATTTTCTGCATCAAGTTTGCATGTTTTTCCACGTTTGCAACGGAAATTGTCACATGGATCTAGAAGAAAATAAACACTTATAGGATCTCTGATCTATAATTCATTATAAACACTAATATAAATTGCTTTTTTCCTAGCCTGTTTGATTTTTTATAATGATTATTATTATTATTATTATTTTCATGAAAGCGAATGAGCTACAATAAGCCCACGTCATCCTCTACATTCCTTTGTCATTTGAGTTGGTATAGCGATTAAATTCAACTTGATCTCTCTTATTCACTCCTTAAGCCTGCAGAGCTGTGTTTTGGTAGTGACTGTGAAGCAGAGAGGCACTATTCATGCGGAAGTTTGAGTAAAATGATCCAGTCAGCAGATTCCCTCTATGAGACTGTTGGAATGGTGTGTTAGTCAGAATATGGTGAATGCTGCTGCAGCTGCTGACCAGACACTCTATAGGATAAAATGATAGTTTCAGACAAAACTTCCTTGAAATGGAGCTTTTTGCCACTCTATATCACAAAAGTGCTCTATATCAAAAATAACTACCAACTTATAGGGCTTCTCCCATGTATTTGGCTGCATTCAAGAACACTGAAATACTAGCAACCACATCAGATGAGGCTAAAGAGGAAGCTTTCAGCAATAAACAATCAATAGCTAACACCAACCAGAAGGAGTTTCTGGGAGATGTATGCCTCCGTCAAGAGAGGGCTTGGACCTTGGGTACAGATCCACTGTGGCTCTTATCTGCACTGGATTCATACCCACTAAAGGACCCTGGAAAGTAGAAAAACATGTACAGGTGACTTCATGCAATGTATATAAGAATAAGAATAAGAAATTCAAGACTGATTCACACTACCACAAAAAGTAAAGGTCAAGTCACTCTAATGAAAATATAGCTAAATGTTGCTAACTTTGTCAGCCATTTTGAAGTGGTTAGTGAACTTTTTGCAACAAGAAAAATCACTGCTACTTCTTTTTCACTCATATGGCACCGGTGCCTGACACTGGGTCATTACCTTGCTATAGTTTCACAAAATAGTTTGGTCACAAAAGGGAGAGGGGAGAGGTAGGTTATACTTCCTTTACGCACTTTAAAATATTCATAGGGGATTTTCAGATGTGGATTCTGTCCATCATGATTTTTCCAGGGAAATAAAATCACCCAAACTCATACCAAGTAATGCTATGCAATTTTCAGCTCTCACAACTGTTCAAATGTTTTAAAAAAAAAGGCACCAAAAGAGAGGTAGTTCCACACTTGCACCAATACTGAGCTGGTGGAAAAGAGGCCCCACAGGGTTATGAGACTAAAGCAAAACAGTGAAGTTGTGGGCTGCAAAACCAAAATAATGTCATATACGGCATGTTTAGATAGATAGATAGATAGATAGATAGACAGATAGATAGATAGATAGATAAGCATTACCCATTTTCCTGCCCTTCTCCTCTTTGCCTTTTGGACTGTAGTGTCAGTGCTGCTCCCCTCAGACTCTTGTTGATCCTGTTCTTGTCCAGGTTGTGTTTCATCCCTGTGTGGAGAGTGCTTCCTTGCCCTTTGGTTTTTCTTTTGCTTCCTTGTTTTTCCCTTGGTGTGACTTCCACTATCATTCTTATTCTTCTCTTCCTCCTTTCCAGATAGTCTGTCCCTCGATCCAAGCTCTGCATTTGGTTCTTGAGCATCAGCATTCGCTTCTGGTTCTTCCTTGATACTTATGTCTCTTGGCAGGGAATATTCATTCTGGTTCTGCTCAGGCACCTCACTGTGTGCTGCCTCCATGTTTTGCATGTCTTGTTCATAGTCTTCACCAATAATGGACAGTTCTTTCTCACTGGTTTCTTTCTCTTTAACATCTGGGATGTCTGTTTTGGAAATAGACTGGGTGTCATCAGAGTGGGGTTTCACTTTAGTAGGTGTAGTGTGTAGAGGATGCAAAAGGCTGCTATCAGCAGCATAGTCGAGATCAACTGGAATCTCTATTTCTGTGCTCCCATTTTCCTCTGGCAGTGCTACTTGTTCTTCACTGTCACCCATTTTGCCAGTAGGCTCTTCCTTCTTTTCTGTATGGGCCATCTTCTGGACCTCTTCCTGCACTATATCCTCCAAACGGTCTTCCTTTAATTCTTCCTCATCCAATAAATCTTCCTCTGTTTTTATGTTATCTTCCAACTTCCTCTCCTGATCCTCAGGGATCTCCCCAGCCTCACTAGATTCAACACTGCCTTTTTTAGCCTCTGCTTTTTCTTCCTCCTGCTCTCTTACTTCGGCTTCTTCTTCTTCTTCCCCTTCTTCCTCTGCCTCTTTCTTCAGGAGGTCTACCAGTTCTTCTTCACTCAAGAGAACTGCAGTGCTTTTCTCTCTCGTTTCAGCACCCTCTCCATCTTCCTTGTTCATGTTGTCCTCAGAGCTCACTTCCTCATCTTGTTGTTCCTGGCTGCTGCCCTCAAGTGTGACTAAAGTGGGTAAGATCTGTGGCTTATTGGCTTCCTCGGTGATAGCATCCTTAACCAGGGGAGAGGGAAAATATTCATTTAAGCCTTGAAATTAATTTAATAATGTATTATTTCATTATTAACTTAATATCATAATAATTTAATATCAACTTCATATTAAACTTCAAAACATACTGTACCTTTTCTTTGGCTGTGTGCAAACTCTTGTGCAATCCATGATGTTTTTGATGAGGTTTACTTTTTACCTGGACATAACAGGAACCAGTATTTGTATGTACAGTGAACAGAAATTACATTATCTGTTTTCTTTGCCAAATTAGAATATTAATAACTTTGCTACTCACGGACAGGGCAAATGTTGCTGCCAGTAAGCAAAGGAATACTAAGCAGGCCCTCATGCCTGTAACATTAAAGTGAATAGTTTAAACACTGAACAAAATTGTCCAAATTACAATATTTTTAATGACCATATAATGAAATACCTAAGAAATAGCTAAGCAATCATTACAATATACTGGGACTTTTCAAAAGTCACAAGAAAAACATGAACTTGACTCATCTTTCCAAGTGCAAACAAGTGAATGCATCTGTATGCTGCCAACACATTCATGACAAGCAGAGCTGTGGACCAGCCTCCACTATCGTCAAGGTTACAGGCCTCTGATATGCGCCTCGCTCTCAAAAGTCACATTCAGAGCTAAAGTAAACACCAGAAGCCACCAGACTGGAAAAATTTGACTAAGTCCACAAACTTTTTGTGTCTCTGGAAGCCAGCAACACAGATATTACTGGGTCTGTCTGGGAGGGAGAACTATTTGTGCAAGAATTACCCAAAGCAATAACTCACTATTTATATATATATATATACTCTGCTCAATTAAAAAGTGGCATCACAAGTGACACGTTAATTTTTGTAATACTACTGCTATTACATGACTTTTTGATAAAAATGAATAGATGTTGTATAAATGTTTAGAAATATACTCTACAAACAAGCTTGCCTAAGCAAAACATGAAATTTGTCTCTATGACATACACCAGATTACTGCATTAAAACAGGGAGTGTATATTAACTGTGGCAATCACTTTCTAGAAAAATAATGTAATAAATCATCGCTGTGAAAAGCTCAGCGATGTAAAGCTTTGGCCCTCTCAATACAGACTGCAGTAATAAACAAAATAAATGCAGTTAGTAAATAACAGTTTAATTCTAGTTAGTAAACAAGATGAATCTCAAACACTCATCACTATTCTTCTATATATAAATTGTATTCCAAAGCACTGTTAACAGTGCTAGTATTAGTTATTAGCATTTTACCTGAGGCTGGCAGTTGCAAGAAAAATGAGTATCCCGCACAAACAACAGAACGTGCCTGTGTTGAACCTGTGAAGATGTCCTTTTGTATTCAAGACAGTGTACACACTGTCCACACAAACTGGCATGCAGCGCACACACACAGATTTTTTTCAGGGTCTAGGATGCCAGCACTAACTTTGGGAGGGCCTTTGGGCTATAGAGATAAAGAGAAAGGCAGACAAAGGGAGCCCACACTGAACTTCTGTGACACTCCAGCATTCAAAGCAGCATCTAGTAGGTTTAAAAAATATATTTTTATTGCTGATAATCTCATATGTTTACATGCATGGATAGGCCTCATGCTGAATGTAATTTCTGATTAGCGCTGTTAGTGAAAATTTGAAAAGTACTGTGTGAAGGTTGTTTATGGCAGAATGAAGCCAATCCAAACCAACATGACCACATTATTTTAGAACAGAAACAATACATAATTTTGGCCACTAGATGTCACAAAATCCCAAGTATATATTCCTCAAGTTATTAAAAAAAACCTCCAACGATAAGAGGAGTTGAGATATATCTAAACAGCCTAATTTTAGTTTAATATAATTAACTGATTTTCAGATGATCTGCACATCAGCACAAGCCTTTTCAAGAAAAATAATAATACTGCTAAAAATATACCACTTTGTCACTGTAACACTATTCGGGAAAACTGAAAGACACAAGTTTTCATTCATACCACCTCATCTCCAAAATCCATGAGTCACTACCATGGCATGCTGCAGGGAAGATGCCATCTGCTAATAAACCTAATGTGATACACTATACTTACCAAAGTATTGGGCTACCTACACATTATACTTACAGGAGCTTTGTTTGATATCTCATTCCAAAGCCTTTTGGAGTGTGTCTGTGGGAACTTTTGCACATTGGTCCAGAAGCACAAATGTAAGTTCTAATGTTGAAGAAGAGGGTCTGCAATCTCCATTCTAGTTCATCCCAAAGATGTTGGATGGAGTTAAGTTCAGTGCTCTGTGTGGGCCAGACAAGTTTTTTCAACACTGAACTCATCCAGCCATGCCTTTATGCTTTTTGCACTGGGTTTTAGTCATGACCATAACTGAAAGGGCATTCCCCAAAGTGTTCCCACAAAATTAAAAGCCCAAAATACCTTAGTATGCTGAAGCATTAAGATTTCCCTTCACTGAAACTAAGAGGCCCAGGCCAACCTCAGAAAAACCAGCCTATAACAGTATACCTCTGTACAGTTGGCACAGTACATTCAGACAGGAAACATTATCCTGGTATATGGCAAACCTAAGCCATCAGATAGCCAAATAGAGAAGTATGATGTGTTGTTTCCAAATAGAGAAGTATGATGTGTTGTTTCAGAGAACACATTTCTATGGTGTCCACGGTGTTTGCAGAGTTGTCCATGGTGCTTGGTAATGTAATGTTTGAATGCAGCTACTCAGCCATGAAAACCCATGGCATAAAGCTTCCAGCTCACAGTTTTTGTGCTGATGTTAATGCCAAAGTAGGCTTGGAAGTCTGCAGTTACTGAGTCAGCAGACCATTGGCACTTTTACTTGCTATGAGTACTCAGCTCTTCTTTCTGTAACTTTACATTGTCCACCAATTTGTAGCTGAATTGTGGTTCCTAAATGCTTCCACTTTGCAATAATACTACTTAGAATTCATCGTAGAATATCTAGGAAGGAAGAAATTTCACAGACGGACTTGTTGCAATGGTGACTTCCTACCACACTTGAATTTAGTGACATTTTTCACAAACGTTTGCAAAGGCAGACTGCATGGCTAGGTGATTGTTTTTGTACACCTCTGGCAATGGGACAGGCTGAAACATGTGAATTCAATGATTATTAGGTGTCGCCCAATACTTTTGTCCATATAGTGCATGATCAGTGTAATATCAGTGTCTTGATGAGGATTTTAATAAAATCAGATTAAGTTATAGTATTTATTACTAATCTGCATTGTTACTAGATATTATTATTACCGTTACCCCCAATTACCAACTAATCCATACTAATTTAGACCTAGGGAAACGAAGAAAAATAAGAAAATATTCACATTCTACTGGCTCTCAAGGGTCAGATTTGAGTACCACCCCCTCTATTAACAGTATGACAAATGCCCGGTTTCATTAAGCATATTAATACCACAGGTGGATTCAATGCATGGCTGAAAAATATAATTACATCATTAAACCTTAAGTAACCTTTGGGCAAACGTGCAGACACTGTTGATTGTCTGTGTATCATAACAAGCATCAATCATCTTCTCCTTATTCCTCCCCTGTGGTTTTAGCGGATAGCTCTGGACTGGTGAACATTCAGCATAATTACAGGTTTCTTTTGCACTGTGGAAATCTATAGTGAGGTTAAACAAGGAATTCTGTAATCCTATTTTTGGCCTAGCCATATAAGTATATCCAGGAAGTGATTATAAGCCTCAGGGAGGAAATATATAGAAGTCTTTATTTAGGCTTCATACTGTACATTCCCAATTTTCCAAGAACAAGTTTTCTTTCCAATAACATCATTTAGTAGTGACGACAAAATATGGTTTGTTTTTGTTTAGATAGACCAAATTAATAGCGTAGTCAGTCATACTGTTTTTATGGGTGTGTGCATAACTGAAGTTAATTAAGTTTTGTAGCATTGCCACAGGTGTTTTATAAAAGACAATGCTTAGGTTTCTCAATTCAAAATGAGAAAAAAGTACTTTATACTCATTAACTAATTTTAACCTGTTCCCTGTAATCCAAAATTAGACAATAATAAAAAAAATCCAAATAGAAAGTGGGGGGGGGGCAAAAAAAAACAGTTTCACCGGAAACAAGCTTGATACTGTCTAGCCTTCCTTTCCTCTCTGAGTGGGCGAGTTTATTTTTTCAACAGGCCACAAACCCTATAGTTTAGTAAGCTAAATTATATTTCACCAAAGACTTGAGAGGGGGTGGAGGAAATTTGGTGACTGAATAAAACAGCTCTGTGTGTGTGTCTGTACAATCATCATCATCCCAGTGTGTGTTTTCTGAACTCCCTTTCCGGAACAAATACACCTTCGCATGTCGACAAGAGAGAGACATCCGGAAGGAAGTGATGCAATCTTCTTAAATGAGGATACTTATATACAGTGGTCCTTGGCGTTTCCCCCAGCATATCCACACATCGTGCTATTACTGCATCGACTGCCAGCTTCTGTACGAGGCTCCGAAGAGACATTGGATTCTCCTGCTTGTCACTTAGACTGCACAAGGACCACAACCTGCATCTTTTACACTAGTTCTGAAACTAACTGAGGTAACTGATTATTCATTGACTTAGTATATTTTATACCTTTTTCTTTTTTTTAATAATTCCTTTTTTTTCCAATATTGGTTCTTATTGTTTTTCATTGCTGTGGATCTCTCCATTAAAAATGATTTGATGCCTGTAATAACATTTAGAAGTTTAAACCCAAAAGCAATATTAATGTGAACTGATAACCTTTTATATTTGTTGATGCAATATAGTAGTTATTGTTTTAAGAAACACTCTAAAACCAAATGGCCTTAATAGAAATCTTAATTACATTTTTCTTTCACAGAATGAAGGTTTCCATTATAACATTTTGCCTGATTGGATCAGTTTTTGCCAACCCAGTAAGTATGAAAGCAGACAACATCGTTAGGTTATGAAAAACTTCTAAATTTTAAAATGATAACACAGTATTATTCAATTATTCATTCTTTCATTTTTTTCCCCCAAAATGTTCAAATCAAGTAAATATCCTCACACCTAAAACACCTTAGGTAGTCCCATGCTGGCATGCTGGGCATTTTTATTGATTTAAAAGTATTACTAGAGCTCAAGGGCTCTTCAGTGGCAAAGGTTCTGTTTCTTGTTTTGAACACTTGTAAGTTATTGACTCCCATTCTAAAAAATATGTAATGCTTTAAACATAACAAAACAATGTAGCTCCATTATATTATTATTGTTATTATTATTATTATTATAGCTTCAGATTACTATGTTTTCTGTTTCCTTTCTGACAGATCTTACACAGTGCTGTCTCAGTATCAAGTGAGCTTGAATCAAACTCAGTGAGTACCATTAGAAATGCTGTATTGGTTTTTCCAAAATGCATCACATTTGAACCCTTATAATACAGTGTAGGAACCTAGTTTGACTGCACTAAAGCTGCATTCTTCTAATACAGCAAGCAGAAAAAGCTAACAATAGGTGTGAGTACTGGAAGTTTCTCCAGACCTCAAGACAATTCCCATTTCAGAGACTATTGTTTACTATACTTTATGTCTGCAGCCATTCTGGCTGTAAAAACTTGCCCAAGTAAGGGTTGACATGAATTATGTCTTAAAATGAATGTGATGATTGTTGATGTTGCAGTTATAGTATATAATTAAAATAAATAATTTGTTTTTCTTTCCCAGACTGAAAGTGCATCTGTTTCACAATCGTCTGAAAATGACACCTCAGAGCTTCAGGTAATGTATACATTAATTTCAGTAATGACTAAATGATTATTTTCTGTCATTTCTTGCATCACATTTGATTGCTTTCACTCAAATGGGCCTCTGTCCCTGTCTGTTTTGCAGAGCCTTGAGGAAACCACCTCAAATCAAGTGAGTTCTTTTGATTCTGAAATACCTGCAGCACACAGTAAAACATCTTATTACTCAGATCTAACTCATTTCATCACTTACTCAAATTGTGTCTTTGTACAGAGTTCAGAGTCAGAATCAGAATCATTAGAATCCACATCAGAGGACACGGTAGGTGAAAAAAACAATCAGTGTTATCAGTGTCCTTCAACAAATGTGTAACTTGTGGTTCATAGTCTTAAAATAATCACCAAATTATTTGGAGTTTTGGGTGCTCGAATGATACAAATGTACATAAATGGGGAGCGAAAATGTTATTGCAGATATAAAACTTTGCATTCTAAAATGATTTGTTTTCTCTTCCCAAAAACAGACTTCAGAAGAGAGTAACAGTCAGTCTGATGAGAATGACGGGGTAAGATGACATCTTGTATAAATAGACACTATTACATGTAGTACGAAATTAGATGTTCTTTTGGCTCATATGGTTCACCACCCTTCCACAGATGGACTCCTTGCCTGAAACCCAAGATGACAGCATGGGCAGTGAGGAGAACATTCGAAAGGTGCGATAAACATTTTTCACTCTAACACAATTTTATTTAAGCCGCTTAAGCGGAGGTTACAGTTGCCTAACACCATGTTCTCTTTATTCTCTTCTTTAGAGTTGGGTAAGAGTGTTTTCAAATACAGTTAAAGCCTTGAGCGCAGAGGAAAGCACCAGTGCAGAGGTCAAAAGTCAGTCAGAAAACCTAAGCAATGAGCTGACTGAAAAACAGCTCACTCACACATCCACCAGCGCCAACACAAACCTGCTGGAGAAGCCCACAGACAGCAGTGACAGCGACAGTGCAGAAACCAGGGACATTACAGATGTTACAGCTGCCACTAGTGACAGCAGTGACAGCTCCAGCAGTGAAAGCAACGAGACCAAAGAGACCAGCGACAGCAGTGATGCTAGCATGAGCACAGAGGACAGTAATGCCAGCGACAGCACCGAGCTGGACCAAGTCAAGGACTGTGTGAATGGTACCCAGAGCTGTGAAAGTGAGGAGGATCTCTTCCAGAGTATAGGAGATGATGCTCATTTCTCTGTGGACAATCTGATGATGCCAGATGAGGAGGAGAGGGAGTTAATACTACGAAGATGATGACAGGCTTTTAAGCAGCTCCATGTTTTTCTATATGAACTAAAGTACCATGACAATCCTGAAGACTCCAGGATGATAGATTTGGTTTTACACATTGCTTAATGTTTATAATGGCATTGTGCTACCTGGACCGGATTTGTGTGTGTGAAAACTATTGTGGTGATATAACCTAAGCATTTACTTTGTTTTGATAATAATAAACAATATAACCACAGTTTTGGGGGGGCTTGAATGTTTTGGGTACCCACATAGTGATACCAAAGATTGCTGATTATGCAACTTTAAGCCAGTCCAATACATTTTTAGTGTGGTTAGTAGTTTATGGCGACTATTAGCTAATTCGCAGCTTTTAAATATAATTAGCCATGGACAAACAGGCAGCACAGCTGAACAGGGAGAGGGAAAGTAACTTAATCCGTGTCTGCATCTAGAAAAATACATGTTTTGAAGAAAAACGCAGTTTTGTGTAAGACTTGGGAGCTAAAGGTAATGTTTGCTACATTTTAGCCTACAACTCTGCAATAGCCATACTAGCGTGTGAACTCGACAGTTAAAAACGTGAACGTCTTGAGCAAAACTCTCTGCTATGCTAATATAGGCAACCATAATAATATTACCACCGTAAGAGTACAAGATGGTCCAGGTATAAGTAGTGATCTTTTCCGAGATGAGTCAGTTCAGGCCGGTTAGCTCAGTTGGTTAGAGCGTGGTGCTAATAACGCCAAGGTCGCGGGTTCGATCCCCGTACGGGCCAACTTTTTTTTTTCTTTTTTTCCAAGCTTTTTGTGACTTGCAGGGGGAACGTTGTCTTATCTTGAACATGTCCACTACCTTGCGCAGAAGTATTATGTGAATATCTACTACTTTTGTACGAATCCTGAAACGTCTCCCTGCCTATTTAAAAACTCACCACTAGATGGCATCAAAGTCGCATTCTGCTTTGTACACCAATAAGGTTTAATTTGGCCTTTTACAACAGTTATTACAAAACGACAGTGCGATAATGCCAGTCATCCACTCTGAGAACACCATAGGGATGCTATGGCGCCCCCAAATTTCATCCAAGCACCCCAAAAATGCTTTATTTTATTCTTATTTTCTGACATTCCCTTCCACCTTCACCTTTATTGCACAATCTACAGTACACTGACAAATCAGTTATTAGCTCTATCCAGTTGCATGGACTCTGGGACAGGACTCATATTCTAAAGATAGATTGATCAGGATCCAATCTGGTGTTGAGTCTGCACAATAAAGGGAGCGTTTGTATGAACTCAAAAACTTTAAACATAAACATCTTACCAGTTTGCTTCTTACACAGGCTGTATGGAAGGCAACCCAATTTTCCACTTTCTGTACTGAATGATGCTGCTTTCACTGCTTTCATTGCTTAGTGATTTTTGTGGGCTGCCATCATGTGGTTAAGAGCCTGGAATAATGTTGTGCACGTTTCTTCCCGTATGTATTTTGCTACAAATTTATCTTTAACTTACTTTGGAAAATTCTGGCCATTATGACTGAGTCTTTGCCTCAGGTTTCATTACCTAACAAAGGGTCCACCCTAAAACAGGTGTATTATATTAAATTCAGTGATTATTCATTCTGAATTATTCTTAAATCAGAATCAAAATCAGAATACTTTATTAATCCCAGGTGGGAAATTGCTTAGACTTAGAAATCTTAAAAAAAAAAACAAGATAAACTTAAAAAACTGGAAAAAGAAAGGGAGCGTCTGTAACAAGTTGCACGCAGTTTGACGCATGCACACTTAGACACTGCAATAAATCAACTAATTTGATTTCTTTAAAAAAATATATATTATAATGCATACTTAATTGAAGCAGTAAAAAGTAATGAGTACATTTGCAAGCAGAATAGAGAGGGGCATGTGTTCCAGGTGGGGACACAAGCCCCTCTCACTTTGGAGAGTTGCATCAGAAAGAACATCCAGCATAAAACCTCTGCTAAATTACCAGTGTCAATTAATCCATTGTGGCGACCCCTTGGGGAGAATGCAAGGGACCATCCGAAGGTACATATACCTTATTAATATTATAATTATTAAAAGTAATTTCAATTATTGTTGTTTTATTATTGTACTAATCACAAGACAATGATGCAACATTCTGGTTGGGGGCTAAGCCCCCTAAATGTCCGATCCTAGAATTGCCCCTGGAAAACAGTAGCTGTAGAAAGTCTATACAGATATCCACACATGGATATAGAGAGGCTACATTCCTGTAATGGTTTAGATCAGTGGTTCTCAGAGCCACTGCAGGTGGAGCCCAGACAACCAGATGAAAAATATGAAGTCATATGCCACAGATATGATTTTTATATTAAAAAGAAATAAAGAACTGTTTGCTGATGCTATTGTGCTCATGACATGCACTTTTGTTTAAGGGAAATTTGACAGTTATCCTTTTTATTGTTACTTGATTGATAAAATTCTGTGGTGTGGGGCCCAAACATTTTTCACTTCTGAAGAGGGACATGCCAAAAAAGTTTGAGAGCCACTTGTTTAGACATATTCTCCAGTCATGTAATTAGTAGTAGGTGGCTGAGCAAACTTCACATTTTATTTGGTAAAGGAGTACTGCTATAGTATCAGACTATGGCATTTCTCTCAAGAACCAAGCCTTAGTTTATCTGAACATGTAATTTGACTGTCTGCTACTATCCCAACATTTTAAAAAGTACAGTTTTTCAAGTAAGACATGCTTTTCTTATGGACTGTGTAAACTCTAAAGCTTTAGCTTAAATGCTTTATCTTAAATTTAATTCACAATGCAATAAATGGACAGTTTTCTTTTCACTTCTACAAACCTGTTCTGAAACCTATCAAAAACAGACATACCACAATGCTTAAACAAACACTTATCTTTAATTTAAAATGAACAGAGCACTATTTTGTTCTTCAGAAACACCCATTACAGTATAATGTAATATGTTTGAAACTTTAGGAACATTAAATGAAATCCTGACATCTGGTATTAAACTGATGGCATTTATCTTGAATGATAACAGTGAATTTCCTCTTAAACACAAAAAAGTTAAATGCTGAAAATGTAACTAAAGTTAAAGACCGTATTTTGCATTCTGGTCAGATGCTTACAAAACCTAAAGAGCCTTGACATGTTACAAAACCATAAGTCATAATAGTAAAAAAGTTTATAATGCTAAGAATCAAAACACTGAAAGTATGGAGCATGAGAGCGAATTTGAGGTCACACTATTATCTGGGAAAGTGAGATGTCAGGTGTTCCTTAAGAGCTGGTATAGTGGGAAGCTCTTTGCGACACACGTGGCAGCGGAGAGGTAGTTTCAACAACTCACTGGTTCCTTCCTTTACAGTGACCTTTCCATTTGCTTCAAGCATCTGAATAACATCTGTAGGAGGAAAAAGAAAAATTGCTTTTGAGCCCATGGAATAAAAGATTACCTTTAAAGACAAACAATTCAAAAAGATAAAATACACTCAAAGTGCTCTCACCACTAGACCCGATGAAGTAATCTGTTGTGAATGAGTTCCAGTGCTTTTTGTTCTTTAAACAAGGTGAATCAAAGTCTTGGCTGATCACATGGAGATGAACATGGCTGAAACAGAGAGGGGAAAAAAAATCTTTTTTTTTTTTTTGTTTCTGTGCCAGTTATGTATTGAACCATTCCATTATGAGCTTCACGTTGGAATTTTCATTACAGGTTTTTTTGCAGGTGGGGCCCTACCACAATTTCTTTTAATTAAAAAAAATATCTATTTTATTTGCTTTAAAACATTTCTAAGACTTAGGGAGTGCATTGGTTGATTATTCGTGTTTATACCACCAACAAAGGCCTCCTGACCATTTGTCTGCCAGAGTATTCTTTATTACATCTACATGTTGTACCTGTAGTGTTCTAGTGGTATGTTCTCTGTGGTATCTTTCGCTCCATTTTTTTTTTCTTCTTTATCAAGCTCTGTCAACCTATTTCTAAGTGGAAATATAAGGCATTTTTAAGCTATGGTTAACAATAAATGTATTTTTCCAAACTTCCGCTTGAGTCTGTGTGTGTGAGGTTTGCCTTGGTTGAAGTGCATGTTTATTTTGTATAGCACAATTCATACAAACAATGTGCTTTAAGTGAAGAATTAAAACCACATCAGAAATATGGGATAAAACTGAAACACAAATTTGAAGTTACAGAAACTTTTTGAAACAAAAACATAAAAACAGACATACACTAAATGCCAGTTTATCAAGTACACCTCTTCAACTGCTTGTTAAAGCAAACATCTAATCAGCCAATGACATGACATGCATGTCAATGCATTTAGGCATGTAGACATATTCAAGACAACCTGTTGAAGTACTTAAGGTTTGTTTAATGCAGAGGAAAAAGTGTACTTATTTCAGCTCAGATAAGTATGCATAAAACTCTGAATTTTAACCTATATTCCCCTGTAGACAGAAAGAGATCCCTTAGCTTAAAAATTTATTCTTGCGACACTTTTTTAGATGCTAGACAGCACTGGATTCACAAGCTTGTGCATCTTAAAATGAAACCTAGCAAGAAAACTGAACAAACAATCTTGTAATGAATTAATTCAATTCAATTCAATTTTATTTATATAGCGCCAATTCACAACAAAAGTCGCCTCGAGGCGCTTCACACTGTACGGTAAAGATAAAACAGTGTTAAAAGGAAAACCCCAACAATCCGATGATCCCCTATGAGCAAGCACTTGGCAACGGTGGGAAGGAAAAACTCCCTTTTAACAGGAAGAAACCTCCGGCAGAACCAGGCTCAGGGAGGGGCAGCCATCTGCCTCGACCGGTTGGGGATGAGGGAACAGAGAAGACAGAAAGGAGAGCAGAGAGAGGCACACACTATGGGAGAGAGAAAACAACATTTAATGGCATGCAGCA
>VUQH01031134.1:21704-42194 GCA_015106775.1 Etroplus canarensis | reverse complement strand
AAAAGGGGGGGAAGAAAGAAAGAAAGAAAGAAAGAAAGAAAGAAAGAAAGAAAGAAAGAAAGAAAATGTGGGGCTACATTTTACAGCATTTGCAAGTTTCAGAAAAATCATATTTATATATGGTTCCCAGAGTTTATCGAAGTCTTTTCATTTGCCCTTGGCAATGTATGTTAATCTTTCCTGTCCAATACATTCAGAAAGTTCCTTCATCCACATCTTCACTGTAGGAGCATCCATACTCTTCCAGCATAGTGCAATAGCTCTCCTGGCTTGTAGAAGTCCAAAGTCCAAAACTGCATACTGTTTCTGTGTTTGTAGAAAGTTCTTTGAGTATATTCCAAGCACACATAGTTTAGCATTTAAAGGAACTTTGGTGTTAAACATTTCCGTCAAGCATATTATAACATCCTTCCAGAAGTTTTGGATCTTTGCACATTCCCACAAGCAGTGGAACAAAGTTCCTTTCTCAGTCAAACACTTGGTACATACATCCGGAATATTAGCAGACAGTCGATGGAGCTTGGCAGTCATTTTCAACATTTGATGTGTTTTCCTCATATTTCCAATAAAGCATAGGGTTTCAGTTGAATGGCATATCACTGCATTTTGCTTTTTATGCCTTTCCATGGTGAGGCATCCACCATTCATCCGTCCACCTACAGTTCACAAGAACCACTGCTCCCCCTAGAGTGTTGGGCAGATTTTAGTGAAACCTGCATACAGTCATCAGTTAATGGGTCTTCATCCAAATTGTGCTCAAGGTCAGGGTTAAGGTCACATTTGCTGTCCATCCATCCATTCGTCCAACCATTTTCTTTCACTTATACAAATCAGAGTCATGGGAGGGCTGGAGCCTCTCCCAGCTGTCAGGGGGTGAGAGGTGGAGTATACCCTGGGCAGGTCTATCGCAGGGCTAACACACATTTGTTGTTTTACATTCATTTTCCATTCAGGGCAAAAACCTGTTGGCCAACATGATCAGCATAACTTTCCATTTTTAAAAGTGGGAAAAACTGAAGGTCAGTTTACAATGTTCCTATTGTCACTATTTCTAATGCGCTGGCAGATTTTCAATGGTTCTCTTCTTTTAGTTGGTAGAACTGCTATTAATAGGATGCTGCATATCACTTGTATTCTGTAAGATGGTGATGATCATGATTTATTGGTCATGATCATGGAGGGAGTGGTCCTATTAGATGATTCCTACATTAGGCGTTTAGGGGCTTCTTATCACTATCATGCTTGCATCAGTAATATGATCAGCACTATGTCAGGCTGATGTATTCACATATTTTCATGCTTTTTATGGCTGTAGTTATAACTAGTCATAATAGTCTTGAACACTTTCATTTGGTGGTGAACCAGATTAATTGGTCCTGGATATGATTGTTTGTGAGCCTCCCTGATTTCTTAATGGATTTTAATTCTCATTAGTTGTGCAACACAGGCTGTGAACTGTGATGGACCATGAGCCGGATGAGCTTCTACATCGCTGATGTTCTGGTTTTTATATATTTACATACTTTCTCAGCTTTTTTAACCTGGGTGATGTGCTGTACTTTGAATGTGGCTTGTATAATTTGTTTGTGGTTTGGTGAATGTCATGAATGAAAGTTTTGTTATTGGTTAATAGACTCATGAGTTGGGACAGCAGATAGGGGAGAAGTTACTTTGTTCTCAGGATGAGTTTGACAAAATCTACGACACTTTGTAACTTGTTGATAAGTGAGGTACGGCAGTGGCTTTGAGGTGGTAGTGGCTCAGTCTGTTGGTGACCGGTTGGGAACTAGAAGGCTGCCGAGTGGCGCTTTGTTTAAAACTCGCCTGTGGAGGAGGAAGGTCGGAGGCCAATTCATGACCCACCACAGACTCACACATGGGGTGTATTGGAGGCTTGGAGAGGAGTCCACTTCTCCTCACTTTCCTCTCATCAACTGCAGGCCTTAGTTCTGTTTGTTTGTGTGTGTGTGTGTGTGTGTGTGTGTGCATGAATATAACTGCATGGTAATGTGTGGAGAAATTGCTGTGTAGTTTCTCCATCAGGGGATTAATAAATTATCTCTTTGCAACAATCTAAATCAAATACAATTGGTTATTAAAAAAGACATAGCTGAATCATCTGGTTTCCCCACCTGACATCGAAAACTGAGAATATTAGGAAATTTGGCTTTAATGAAGCAAAAATATGTTGATATAGATAGCAAAAATGTCGTCAAATATGTCAGCAACCACCATTTCATCTTTTCTGCCACTAAGAAAAGTTTTTTGTTAACGCTTCCATTTTGAGTGAGATTGAAACCATTCTAAGATCCAAAGTAGCAGTAGCAGAAGTAATCACTCATCACTTTGCAGAGGGAGTGCATCCGAGGCAGAATTATATTTTGCTACCAAGAAACAAAATGCTTCCAAGCTTTTAGTCTTTTCAGTTAAAAAAAAAAACAAGGACTAAAAGATTTTCTCAAGATGCCAAAACAATAAAAATGCACCAAATTTCTTGAAGGCTTTAATGGGAGCAAAGTCTTCTCATTCAGTTCATTTCTCCTGCTCAATCAGCAGTGAGACACACATCCTCTCCATGTTTTCACTGGAATGCTCCGCTTCCTTAATCACTCTGCTTTTAATGACCCCAATGTGTCCTCATTGAACATTATGAGCTCCCACCAGTGATAAAGGCCTCAGATGTGATGTGTTACTGTAAAAACAAATACTGCAGTTCCTTTTCATTTTACTTCTACTCTCACGTCTTGTGCAAACTATAGTCAGTCAGACCTTTAGTCCTCTTCACTGTTATGACTTCCTCTTGACAGCTTAATTACTTCTGTTTGGTGGTGATACACAGAAATACAGATTTGGCACACGTACTGAAGGTAGTCTCTAATATTTATTTCATGTAATTTTTTAAAAACAGTGACAGAAAATCCACACAAAATCTCACTTGTGTTTAAATAAAAAAATTAAACAAAAAGCAGACGTGTGTCAAAAATGAAGGACACCTTATATCAAGCAAGAGAAAACACAGGTAAAATTAAAAACTGCCAGCTTTAATACAGTTCTAATCAGTAACTGAATTATAAACAACCCTTTGTTTCTATTTTATTTTTCAAAGAAATGCTAGAATGAAGGTTATCACACTACAACCACCTGTGCTCTCTGATTTCAGACGCCAAGAAAATGCTGGGCTTCATTTTTGTATTTTGCATAGCAGCACACTCACATAAAAATGCATGAAAACCAGGAACTGTGTCAGTAACCTCACTCACTGACAAAACTCACGGGATTATTTCCTGCTGGCCTTTTTCAACAAGGCTGCAAATTCTGTGGAGGATTTGAACACATGTAAATATTTAAATCAGCATTTTTGGCTTTGCTAGTGAGGGGTTGCCGGTTGCATCCCTTGGCAGGCCAGATAAAAGGGCAGGGAAGCGAAAGCGCAGCAGTCACCTTAATTGTCACTCTTGAGGTGCGAGGTCCTTAACCCTCAACTGCTCCAGTGGGGATGCTGATCAGACTAAACATGTCAGTTTCTAGGTGTGAATGTGTGGAAGGAAAAGATGTTCCTGAAAGAGGATTTTCATGTTCAGAACACCCTCTGACAAATAAACAATGGGCAGGCCAGCCACCAAGATGGCTAATAATACACAGGGCTCATCTTGATTTAATGACAACCTTCTCTTTCCATTCACTGTTCATTTAAACACACACAAAGAACAGATATCTGTTTAAAGGATTTATGTTGCCCTCGTAATAGCAGACACAGTCAACCTTTAATATGTTTTACCCTTCTGATTTTGTTTAGACAGTAACAGCTTTGTTATAGAACAAAGCCTTCTATAGTATTTTTTTCTTTCAGTCAGGCATTGCCTTCAGTTGGGTATGATGGTAAAATAACTTTTCTAAGAATTCAGCCTAAATTAAAAGATCAATCTAAATCACTCTGCAGCACTCGCAAACAAAAGCAGACCTTATTATCACGGTGATGGATTATTCAGGCGTTGTTCACAGTTACAGTGCAGGATAATAACCAAAATTAACTTGCCCATCACTGTGACTGTGTAGATTCAAAAAAACATCAAAGACAAGTGGAAATGAAGCAGGCAAGCAGATTCTGAATTTAAATTGAATGGTGGGGCCATCTACTGTTTCTCAACAGGAAGCGCAAAAGGCAGAGGAGTCTGCGGTGGTCAATGCACACTGCGTGGACAAAAGTATTGGGCCACACCTCTTAATCACTGAATCCATGAGTTCCATTTTCACAAGTGTATGAAATTGAGCACTTAGACATGCCGTCTGCCTTTACAAACATTTCTCACAAGTAGCTGGATGAAAGCCTTGCGTCACCAAGAGCAATGTCAAATATCAGATGGAGCAGTGCAAAGCTGCACTGGATTCCAGAGCAGCAGAAACATATTTCTGTGGATTGACGAATCATGCTTCTCTGCCTTCTGGTGGACAAGTGTGGGGTTGATGACTACCAGCAGAATGTTAACTGCCTGACTGCACTGTGCCAACTTTAAAGTTTGGTGGAGGAGAGATAATGCTATAGGGTTGCTTTTCTGGGGTTGGCCTGGGCTTCTTACTTACAATGACGAGAAAGCTTAATGTTTCAGCTAACCAAGACATTTTAGACAATTCTATGCTTCCAACTTTGTGGGAACAGTTTGGGAAAGACCCTTTTCTGTTCCAGCATTACAGTGCCCCAGTGCACAAAGCAAGGTCCTTAAAAGTATGGTTTGATAAGTTAGGTGTGAAAGAACTTGAATGGCCTGCTCAAAACTCTGACCTCAACCCTAATGAACACCCTTGTGTTGAGATAGAACAGAGTTCAGGAGCCAGGGCCTCTCGTCCAGCATCAGTGTCTGACCTCACAAATTCTATTCTGGAATGAATAGGCAAAAATTCCCACCGACACACTCCATAATCTTCCCACAAGAGCGAACAAAAGGGATACATGTAAATTTTATATTTTCATTTGTTTGAATATAATATTGTTATTAACTTTCATTTGAATGCTCAGCCTCAAAACAGTGTTTGGCTTCAAATGTAAGCTCAAGATATACATCACACCTGGTAAATTATGTAATGTGTATTGCCATATTCCTGTCAGTTTTATAAAGCATATTAAAATAAATGGAACCCCATTTGTGTTGTATATGGGATTGTATAGAGCTTCACATGTTACACATGTTGTGGGAGCTGGAGGATTTTAGAGTAAATTTGTCTATCATAAATGAAGAAAAAAGGGGCTTGGTAACACCAATGCCAAAGGCTGCACCTTCCAGGAGAGTTTTTAATGATAAATCTGTCTCGTCACATAGCTCATAGACTGGTTTTACCTGATCTATCATTATATGTATTCATTTTGCTTGAGAAGGGACAAGGGTTTTATAAATACATATAGGACACTGAAGGATTTGAAAAGCCTTACAACAGCTCTCTGGAAAAACTGTAGCCAAAGCAGCAAAACAAAACTGATTCTTTTTGAGCTTACATAGTAGTAGAAAAAGTGGAGGAAAACAGCATCTAGTGAGAATGTCCAGCTATATTTGATAATACTGTTGCTATCCCCTTCGTGTTTGTCTTTGAGTTCGTCCACAGGTCAGTCTCTGTGCTTACAGCTCCATGGTGACGGCCACTTCAGCTCCATTCACTCCATATTTAGTTCCACAGCACTTACTGAGGCAGAGGAAAAAACCTCCTCTCCAACATAAGTGGCTGATTTCATCAGAGTGCCACAGACTTCAGTTTCACCCAGTGTCAAATGCAATTTTCTCACAAATTCTCACCGAACATAAGTGCATCACCTTAGAAAATATACTCATTGGCCAGGTCTTTATTGACACCTTGCTAATACCAGGTTTGCCCACTTTTGCCTTCAGAACTGCCTAAATTCTTTGTGGCATGGATTCAGCAAGCTGCAGGAAAAATCCCCAGAGATTTTGGTCAGAACTGATATGATAGCCTCACACGGTTGATGAAGATTTGTCATCTGCACATCCATGATGAGACTCTCCCAGTCCACCACTTCACAAAGGTGCGCTGTTGGATTGAGATTTGGTAACTGTGGAGGCCATGTGAGTACAGTGAACTCACTCCCTTGTTGAAGAAACCAGTTTGAAATTATCTGAGCACTGTGACATGGGATCCTGCTGGAAGCAGCCATCAGAAGATGGGTATGCTGTTGTCATAAAGGGATGAACATGGTCAGCAACCACACTCAGGGAGGTTGCGGCGTTTAAACAACACTCAGTTGGTACTAAGAGGCCAGAAAGTCCAACATGATTAATTTATCAAAGGATTTGAATCCTTGTTTTTATTACTGGATATTAATATATAGTTTTTTCTAAAACAAACCTTGATTTTACTGTATTCCTGTTGGGATCTTTTCTGTTTTTTCTACATTGAGACTGTAAAACATTTATTTTCACTGCTGAATTATGCAGACACGCAGGGGTGGATGCCTGCAGCTGGGAGTAAAACAATAAACCAATCAAAATCACCTAGAATTTCCAGGAAGAAGGAAGCAGTAAGAAAATAAATCACCTACAGAGGGACTTCAACATTTCCTCTTTAACACATTGGCCTTCAAAATAAAATTAAGTAAAAGGTTAAAGGTGCAGTATAAAACTGAGAAAAGGTAAGATGACATTAAAATACCATTAGAAAAAAATCTGAACTGAAGTAACATTAAACCTTTCAAGATTTAACCCTTGTAGGGACATGAAAAGTGATGCCTGGTGGTGGCCAGTATTATGCTTATATTTTGACCCCTGTCTTTTCTGTAGTTTGTCCTCTTTCCAGGTATCCAAGACAGAACAGCAGAAGAGACTGCTTGGCACTTGGCTGTAGAATGACATCCACACAGATCTACACTTCATATAAGTCTGCAGTCTACCTATAAATTCATCATCCTTGTGGTTCATCCTGCAAATCTACTGTGCTACTTTGTTCTATTGACATGCATTGAAATGTCTCTGACTTAAATTTATCAAAGCTGGTTAAACCTCTTGAGATGTAAAACCTCATTTTAAAGGGGTTCCAAACAAACAATCTTAAAACAAGTGATGACCAAAACAATATAATAAAAAGCAACAAAGGAAAAACAACATCAAAAGCACACATAAAGAAAAATACTATTAAAAACAGTCATGGCTTTATTTCCATATTTTTGCAGGGTTTTTATCCCTGTAGTTTTACTTCAGTGTCTTTGAAATTAAAGGATCTTAAGTGGCAAATTTCTCTCATTCAAACTGAGGGAGATGTATGATGCACAATATGTAAATCCAGTATTTTTTTGTCATCTGGCAAAGGACCAACAGCTAATGCCATGGCGAGGTATCTGCCATCCGTCTGTCTGACCGATAGTCCTGTTAGAGTATTGGTAAAATTTTATTCAAACATGCACATAATGATCACCTAATAGGTCTTTACCCATATTGTGCTTTAGATGGCAATGATCATGATCTTATTGGTCATTATCATAGAGGGAGTGGTCATATTGACTGAATTGCACATTAGGAAGGCCTGGTTGGGTCCTTTCTGTCACTGTGGTGCTAACATCAGTAATGTGGTCAATGCTATGACATACTGATGCGGACACATATTTTTCTGCCTTTCATGGCTTACTAACCTCCTTCTTTTTTCAGTTGCTCCCGTTAGGGGTTGCCACAGCAGATCATCTGCCTCCATCTCACCCTGTCCCTTGCAACCTCTTCCCTCACACCAACACTTTGCAAGTCCTCCTTAGGTCCATCCATGAACCTTCTCTGTGGGCTTCCTCCTCTCTTCCTGCATGGCAGCTCCATCTTCAATATCCCTTGTCCAATATATCCACTATCCCTCCTCTGAACATGTCCAACCCATCTCAGCCTTGCCTCTTTGTCTTTGTCTCCAAATTACTCAACATGAGCTGTTCCTCTGATGTATTTATCTCTAATCCTGTCCATCCTGCTCACTCCCAGCAAAAATCTCAGTATCTTCAATTTTGCCACCTCCAGCTCCCCCTCCTGTCCTTTCGTCAGTGCCACGATCTCCAAACCACACATCATAGCAGATCTCACTACTGTTTAAAAAAAAAGCCTCCTTTTCACTCTTTCTGCTATCCTTCTATCACAAAGCATCCCTGACACTCATCTCCACCCACTTCACCCTGCCTGCACTCTCTCCTTCACCTCTCTTTTGCTCAGTCCATTGCTTTAGGTGGATGACCCCAGGTATTTAAACTCATCCATCTTCACTACCTCTACTCCTTGCATCTTCACCATTCCACCTACCTCCCTCTCATTCACACATATTCTGTCTCGCTTCTACTGACTTTCAATCCTCTTTTCTCCAGTGCATACCTCCACCTACTCACTACAGATCACAATGTCCTCTACAAACGTCATAGCCCGTGGAGACTCCTGCCTGATGTCATCTGTTGTTGGATGAATGATGAAACCCCATTTGTCGCTCTTAAAGCACACTTCGCCACAGTGTAGTCACAATATTCCTGAACTCAAATAGTTTCATTGAGTGGTGAAGCGAGGATTAATGTGTCCTGGATATGGCTGTTTGAGAGCCTTCTTGACTTCGCCATGAATTTTAATTCTCATTAGTTTGTGCAAAACAGCCAACCAGTGACAAGACAGTGACTTCACACATTAACATAACATGTGAACATGTGAACTGTGATGACTCTTGAGCTGGATGACCTTCTATGTCTGATTTTTATTTGTGATACTACTGTGCCATTAAAAAAAAAAAAAACTTCATTTTTACTCTGAAAACCAAGCGCCGGAAGTCAGATTTTGATTTTGCCTTTCCAGCTGTAGGAACTTTCCTTTCACAACAAGATGGACTGGAATGCAGACGCAAGCGTAAGTTGGTTTGTACATTGTCGTGTGTGGTTTGTGATTTTTCGGGTTGAGACCTGGCTGTGCTGCTGTTCGCAGGCTGCCGGTCGGCACTGAAATGTTATTTTGTGGGGCGAGTTGCTGTAATGAGCCGCGCTGCCGCCGTTAGCTTTCAGCGAGGCTCAGTTAGCCCGCTGCTAGTTACCTGACTTGAAAGCGCACTGCCGAGCTGGTTATTCACCCCGCAACCTCAACCGCTGCATTCAACTCATTCCGCCGCTGTTGTTGCGGAAGAGCTTTCTTGTTTGTCCGGTTGATAGCAGCCTAGCAGCGTGTAGCTTTTTACCATATGTTGCCTGGATCACGGCAGCAGTGTGTCGTATGCACAATTTGACCGTCAGTGTTAGCATCTGTTCTAGCAGAACACAGTTTTAATTCGGTTCTACCTACATATCGCCAATTCACTGTTAGATAAAGACCCGGCAGTATTAGACAGAGATCCCTCACGAGCAAGCACTTGGCGACGGTGGGAAGGAAGAACTCCCTTTTAACAGGAAGAGCCATCCCCACTCCTCCAGAACCAGTCTCAGGGAGAAGCATGCGGATTTATTATAACGAACACGTGACCGGGCTCATTTTTTACTGCAGTGGGAGAGGCAGCAGGAGAGAGCTGGACAGGTCATATAGATGTTGTAGCTGTGTGCTGTCACCAGGGGGCAGTGTCACAAATAACTGGCCTGTGGCATACTCTTGTTTGCTGTTGGTCCTTCAGCCAGCCACAGCTAGTGATGTTCAATACCACGGATTTCCTTCCCGATCCGATGCTGAGTAAAATTCAGGCAGGTATCAGCGATACCGATACTTTGTGCAAATACACCTAATGTGTCTGGTAAATCTAAAAAAAAGTAGTGTATTTCAAATCATAGCTTCATAAAGAATACAGGACATCAGAGTGGTTTATTTATTTATTTTAAACTCGTTAATTTGAACAACTCCGGCAGCAACAGTGCTTAGCGCTGCTTCAAGCCCCACATTTTCTCCCTCTGTACCTGGATAGTGCCTGCCTGCAGCACCAAGGGACTCCACCAGAGATGCCTGTCTTACCCTAGCAGCAGCCCCTGACACTGTGCTCTCCTATTCTGTCCGCCTCATCATAAATGCCTTGTATTCTGTGTTGTGGTTTACCTGAGGTTAAACCACAAGGTTGGTTGTGTTGCCACAACTCCTTACCGTTTTTCCACAAACATTACAAACCGTGTCTTGGCTGTTTGTGGAGCTATTTCAGCTTGGAGTCAAAACATACAAAGAGCTGAAGTGAAACAGTGTTTTGAAACAATGCAAAGTATCTACTGCGGCCTCTCCGTGCTTTTTGTGCTGATTTGTTTAATTTTCGAGGCTTCTCCCTCTACATTGGGAACTCCCTTCCTGTCCCAGACTACTTTTCAAACAGTCAGCATTCGATCTATGCATTGCGTCATCCGTGTTGAGCTACACATAGTTGGCTTTTTGGAGGACTACATATGTGCATGTTTGCATTGGTGGCATTCCCCTCTGCCTTGGCTCTACTTAGGCAAATACCAACGCAGACACACACTTTGCTACGACACCATAAATCCTGCAACCACTGCCATCTGCCTCCACCAGTTGGGGATGAGAGAAAATGGGCTTTATATTGTAAAACTGCCCCCTTTCCAAGGGGTCACCACAGCAGATTAATTCCCATGGTAATTTGGCAGAGGTTTTATGCACAATGCCCTTCCTGATGCAACCTTTCAAGGTGGAAGGGGCTTGTATCCCCACCCGGAATCAAAACAGGGGCCTTTTACTTGTAAGGCGAATGTGTAAGTCACTACATAAGGAAAAGATCTGACAGTATTAGAAAACCCCCCAATATCAGACGATCTCCTTGGCACTTGGCGATGGTAGGAAGGACGAACTCCCTTTCAACAGGAAGAGACCTCTGGCAGAACCAGGTTCAGGGAGGGCCAGCCAACTGCCTCGACCAGTTGAGGGGAAAGAGAAGGGACAATTTAAGACAAATTTAATGACATGCATGGAAAGTGAAAAGAAGTGGGTGGAGAAGAAATGCCCAGCGCATCAAAAGAAGCCCTCCAGCAGGCCAAGCCTGCAGCAGCATAACAAAGCCCTAGCTAAGCCAGTATAGGGGAAATATGTTTGTTCCTTCTAGTCTCTGTTAGTACCCTTGCTGCAGGTCAGGAAGAAGTCCAAGCCAGTGCATGAGGTTGGGAAGGACTGGCTGCATGTACTCAGTGCACAGCTCAGGTTCTTGAACCAGTCTCCTAGAGAAGAGGCTGGACTTTGTTCCACTCTAGAGTTGCCTGCTACGAGAGGCAGTGGGCAGAGGTTCGTATATTTCTATCCTTCAGTTCACTGCCTGTGTGGTGGGGTTTTCTCCAGTGGACAAAAGGGTTGCTGCGCTGTGCCTTCCCAGTGTGAGTAGGACAGTAGCTCTCAACATTTTTTCGTGTGCCCCATTTCAGAAGCCCAAAAAAAGGTCAAAAACAGCACCCCACAGTTTTATCAACCATCAATTTTAAAGGTTCCATGTTGAATTTTACTTAAATGAAAGGTCCTATATCTTCAGCGCAATAGCATCAGTAAACTTGTTTGATTCTTTTCCCTAAAAAAAAAAAGGTCACATCTTTGTCTTATTTTTTCACTTCATACTTTTCATCTGGTTCTCCGTGCCCCACCTGCAGTGACTTCATGCCCAACAGTTTGAGAAACACTGCTAGTGTCCCCAGTAGCGTAGTGGTTTGTGCATTCGCCTTTGAAGCGAAAGGTCCCTAGTTTGATTCCAGGTGGGGACACAAGCCCCTCTCACCATGGAGGGTTGCGTCAGGAAGGGCATCCGGCGTAAAACTTATGCCAAATTACCAATGCGGATTAATCCGCTGTGGCGACCCCTTGGTGGAGAATAGAAGGGAGCAGCAGAAGGTACATTTAGTTTGAGAAACACTGCTTTAAGATAATAACACTGCATTATTGAGTTTGCTTGTTTTCTAATATTTAAATTTTAGTCATATACAAGAGAAAAAAGCAGCTAGTCCTTATTTTTCAGAGGCTGGAAACAGACAATATTTCACCTAATAGTTGATATGAATGATTAGACTATCATGAGATCTGTTGCAGTTTGAATCATTGTTTCAGAAATAACCTGCCGGTTGCTGAAGAGGATTATTCTTGTAGCATAATATCACTGTAGTGCCAAGCCCCACAGTTTATACACAGTGAGTCAGATCTTTAGCTGAATGCTTGACCTTTGGTTAAATAGTTCACATTGGAAATAATCTTCCTTCTGAGAGCAATTGTGCTATATAGGCAAAAGCATCGGGCCACCTACATATCTGACTTACAGGAGCTTTTTTGACATCCAGTCTAAATCCATTGGCACTAATATAGAGTTGCTTGATTTCTTTTTCTTTTTTTTACACCTGTGATAATGGGACCAAATGAAACACCTGAATCAATGATTAAAAGGTGTACATGTTCTCTACCAGTTTGAAGTTTCCCTTTCCACCACTTTGAAACAAATCTGTGTGTTTTCTTCATGTGTGTCTTGCAGGATCACGGCCACATGCATGACAACTGTCACCACGGGCACCCGGGCCATTCTCACAGCCATGGGCCGAGAGCGCCAGCATTTGGGGGGATGGCAAATCCATTCATGCCAGCTTTTTACGGACAGTTTGGCAAAAACGGAGATCAGACGGACATCAGTCAGCAGCCAAAAAAACGGTCACACATGGATGACAGCAGCAGTTGGGACATAGTGAAGGCAACCCAGTGAGTAGTGGAGCATTCATTCTTCGGTGCTGCAGTTATCAAAAAAGTAAAGAAGCAGTGAATGAGAGGTGCTAATTGAAAAATTGCAGTTGCTTTGATTTCTGCTTCAGAAATAGAGAAGGGTTAAAGGATAATTGATAGCAGGGTTAAACATTGAATTCAGGCTTTAAACAGTGTTAAAAAGTCTTAAAATTTAAGACCATTAATATTTTATTCATGTCTCCTGGTAGGCAGTAACATTTGCTTTTTCTTTAACCTTTTTCAGACATCGCGTACATAACATTGCTACATCATCAGTCTGTTAAAGTGATGGCATTTTATCTGTACATTAATGTTCTTCACAGCTTTACTTTAACCTTCCTAAACATTGGCAGAAACAGCCACAGAACTTGAACTATATTATGTACTGTGTGCAGGATTTGATAGTGGCATAAAGCATTCAGTTAGTTTTATTACCATGACTTTGGTAATTTACTTTGATAAGTAGATAGGTCCAGTCTAATGTGTAGTTATGGAATGGCACGCATGCACACTTTGGTAAAGTGATCTGCTGAAAACTGAAGCTTAAATAAATTACACAGTGTTGTTTGCTGGTACATCTTGGTCGAGCTGGTCTTCATATTCGGAATAATGAATTAATAAATGAGTTATAAGTAGTAATAAGTGAAGTTACCATGTCGTGACACATATTCAAGTGCATACAGTACTTGGAAATTCTCTTGGATGGATTCTAATGCTTGAGGTATGTAATAAACTCAGAAAAAATCCCCAAATAGGTGGAAACTATAAACTAACTTCAGCTCTGGTTAAAGTTTTGTCAAACCTGTCAGTACTGTATGTCAAGTTAATCTGACCTGTCTTAATCATTGTGAAGGTAAAGTTGTATTTTATTAAAAAAAATCTGTCTGTAATAGATGTGCAATTGCAGAGCAAAGTGAATGCTTGTGTGCAATTTCAGGCTTTGCTATGAGTGAAAACATGTTGATGTTGATGGTTAGGTGAGATTAGTTTTGGCAGAAAACACCCATGAGATAAACTGAAAGCAAGTGTCACACCACAATTTTTTTTTTTTTAATTTCCATTTAGAGTGTTTTCCAAAACTGTCATTTTATTTATAGACTTGAGCAACTTGAGATGCATGAGAGACCGTTACACATTTTTATTATTCTTATTTGAGACGGTCCATGAATTTGACTTCATGCATTTGCACCTGTGCTGTGTTAAAACTGATCCTTATCATGTACACTTGACATCTCAGCTGTTAAAGAAAAGTGACCAGGGCACTCATGAAGACATCATCATAAGATGCAGTCATATGTACAGAAAGGAGTGCATGTTTAAAAAGAGCTATAAAATCACATTCAAACTCGCTCCTGTAGGCTTGTTCAGTGTATATGTACACTCACTGGTAGCTTTGTTAGGTACACCTTGCCAGTACTGGGTTGGACCCTGTTTGTCTTCAGAACTCCCTTAATTCTTCATGGCATAGTTGCAACACGCGGCTGAAAACAATCCTCTGAAATTTTGGTCCATATTGACGCAGTGGCATCACACAGTTGCTGCAGCTTTGTCAGCAGCATGTCGTGGTGGTGCGTTATCCTGCTGGAAGCAGCCATCAGAAGATGGGTACGCTGTGGTCATAAAGGGATAGATATGTTCAGCAACCATGTGACAGATAAAGTGTGTTCAGTTGTTACTAAGGGGCCCAAAGTGTGCCAATAAAATATCCCCACACCATTACACCACCACCAGCCTAAACTGTTGATACAAGACAGGATGGAGTCGTGTTGTCATGTTACTGACACCAAATTCTGAGCCTACCATCTGAATGTCACAGCAGAAACTGAGACTAATCAGACCAGGTAAAATTTTCCAATCTTCTGTTGGCCAATTTTGGTGAGCCGTGTGAATTGTAGCCTCAGTTTCCTGTTCTTAGCTGACAGGAGTGCCACCCTGTGTGGTCTTCTGCTGCTGTAACCCATCTGCTTCAATGATTGATCTGTTGTGCATTGAGATACGCTTCTGCATACTTTGGTCATAACAAGTGGTTAGTATTGTAGTCTACCTATCAGCTGGAAGCAGTTTGATTATTCTCCTCTGAACTCTGCCATCAACAAGTTGTTTTTACCCAGAGAACTGCCGCTCTGTGGATATTTTCTTTTTGTCGCATCATTCTCTGTAAACCTTTGAGATGGTTAAAATGTACCATCCGCTGCTCCCTTGTATTCTCCCCAAGGGGACGCTACAGCAGACTAATCTGAATTGGTAATTTGGCAGAGAAGTTTTACACCAGATGCCCTTCCTGAAGCAACCCTCCATGGTGAGAGGGGCTTGTGTACCCACCTGGAATTGAACCAGGGACCTTTCGCTTGTAAGGTGAATGTATAAACCACTACACTACAGGGACACTGAATCTTTGAGATGGATGCAGGCAAATCCCAGATTTAGATCTGTAGATCAGCAGTTTCTGAAATACTCAGACCAGCTAATCTGACACCAACAACCATGCCACATTCAAAGTCACTTAAATAAGCTTTCTTTCCCATTCTGATACTCAGTTTTAACCTTAGCAGGTCAGCTTGCTAAATGCACAGAGTTGCTGCCAAGTAATTGGCTGATTAGAAATTTGCATTAATGAGCAGTTGAACTGTATACCTAATAAAGTGGCCAGCGAGTGCATCGTGTGTATTTTACTAGGATCTGAACAGCTAAAAAATGCTGATTTATATGTATGCTTATGTTAATAATTGTAAGTCTCATCTGTCTGTTAGGCTTTTAGCCAGTGTAATCAGGTAAATAGTTTTTATTTTTATTTTGGTTTGCCTAGTTTAGGCCAGGCGTGTAAATATTTTGTACTAAAGCATTTTATTTTAACTCAGATCTATCATGTTTTACAATTGTAAAATAAGAATTGTATTTATTTATTTAGAAGTAATAAGATTAATCTATATTGAAAACTAGGAAGCTTGTATTTCATCAGTGTATTTGCCCAGGAGTTGGCAGCAAAACTCAAGGAATGCTGCCTTTCACAGCTTTGTGGTTTAATCAGTAGTCAGAGGGCAGTGATTCACTTTTTCATCCAGTTTGTGCTGTTTGGCAAGAAAACACAGCTTAAAAATTGTAAAGGCTGCGCACACAGTACATGGAAGGACTTGCAGCTAACTGAAGCGCTGCCTGATCAGCAAGTAAAGGTTTAGTAGAGCAAAGGGGTTACCTTTCTTATTTAAGCAGGGGAACAAAAGGAAAAAAATCTCCAGAACTCTTTATATGTTCATCTCAACATTTCACGCTCTGAAAGTCTCTTTTAAGGGGCCTGCTTTTCCCCTTCAGCTTACAGTTCATATGTTACTTTCATTTTAGCAGCTATTTTTGAAAATGTGTTGCATCTTTCTCAGTTTCCCCATAGATTTGTTCCACTTTGTTTCTGATACAGCACTTTGTAGATATGATTCAGTTTCAGAGCGCCGTGCAGTTTAGTGCATTAATCTAATAGTATAATTGTTGAGATTGTTTTTCTTTGTGTGATTCGTGCAGGTTTGGAATCCTTGAGCGCTGTAAGGAGCTGGTGGAAGCTGGATACGACGTCAGGCAGCCAGACAAAGAGAACGTCACTCTGCTGCACTGGGCTGCTATCAACAACCGCTTAGAGCTGGTCAAGTAAGAGCTTTAGATACTGTCTCTGTCTACAAATGACAGCCAAAAGAAACACAAGGAAATCTGTCTTGTGGACATATCCAGTGCCCATAACCCATCATACTTCTCCAAACACAGTGGCTTTCAGAGCTGTGGTGGTATTCCAGTGTCAGTATCTCAGTAATTTGGGGATGAAAGAAATTGTCTTTTATATGGCTAAATTAGGTAGGTTCCTTTGGAATTACCAGGATTTCTTAATTGATAAGTAATGAATTGTGGTCTGAGAGCCATCTAGGTCACAGATAAGGAACAGGCAGTTATGTGTTGAAGATGATAATAAAAACAGCTGGTCTGTGGCTTTGTTTTGTTCATATTTGTGCTGTTGTGTTAAACTCAGTCTCAAAAGCACTTTCTGTGATTTTCTCGCTGCTTTTTTGATAATTTTTGGCACCTCTTCCTGATTGTGGTAAACTACGCAGTCACCCCACCCCACCCCACCCCCCACCAAGTGTACTTGTCAGCTAATCAGCATTCAATCTATGAATGGCATTATCACTGTCAGGCTACATGCTGTTTTTTTGTTTTATTTGGAGGACTGCATATAAGCAGAGACCACCTTCGTCTTCTTGAAAGAGAAGCCACTGAGCTTAAAGAGGGGTTTCTCGTGGACAGAGTGCCTTCCTCTGGTTTGGCAGCAGTTTTTCCATTTGTGGCAGCAAGCTCCTTCTCTTCGCTGGCCTCAGCACCCTCTATTTTTGGGCCGCCTTCTTATTTTGGTGCCTCCTCAGTTTGCATGCCCATAATCCTTTACTCAGTAAATCCAAACACCTATGCAAAGCTGGGATAGATGGGACTGGGCTTTGGAGATAGTGTGCAGTGCCTTTTTTCTTTTTTTGTGAAACAGCATGGTGGTTTTTGCAGTTTAGATGCGCAGAGCAGAGGTTTTCTTTGTAGTGTGTACAGCGTTTTTCTCATAGTGGACACCTTAGCAACTACAGGTACATCTCAAAAAATTAAAATATCATGAAAAAGTTCAATATTTTTTGTCACTCATTTCAGAAAGCAAAACTCATATATAGATTCATTACACATAGAGTGAAATATGTCAAGCTTTTATTTCTTGAAATTTTGATGATTATGGCTTACAGTTAATGAAAACCCAAAATTCAGTGTCTCAGAAAATTAGAGTATTGTGAAAAAGTTCAATATTAGAAAGTCATGGTGTCACATCCTAATCAGCTAATTACCTCAAAACACCTGCAAAGGTTTCCTGAGCCTTTAAATGGTCTCTCAGTCTGGGTCAGCAGGCTACACAATCATGGGGAAGACTGCTGATTTGACAGATGTTCAGAGGACAGTCACTGACACCCTCCACAAGGAGAGTAAGCCACAAAATGTCATTGCTAAAGAAGCTGGTTGTTCACAGAGTTCTGTATCCAAGCATATTCATAGAAAGTTGAGTGGAAGGAAAAAGTGTAGTAGAAAAAGGTGCACCAGCAAAAGGGATAACCGCAGCCTTGAGAGGATTGTCAGGCAAAATCCATTCAAGAATTTGGGGGGCTTCACAAAGAGTGGACTGAGGCTGGAGTCAGTGCATCAAGAGCCACTACACACAGCCGAATCCTAGACATGGGCTACAAATGTTGCATTCCTCGTGACGAGCCACTCCTGAACCAGAAACGTCAGAAGCGTCTTACCTGGGCTGTGGAGAAAAAGAACTGGACTGTTGCTCAGTGGTCCAAAGTCCTCTTTTCAGATGAAAGTATTAGGAGCACTGTATGAATGTGTGTAAGTGCTGGAAAAGGTCTCGGATATTAATAAAGTTCAAACTACTTGAAGCCAGTAAGGAAAGTCAGGAAAAATGATGACAGTGTAAGTTAACAGAGTATCACAGGTCTGTCATTAAGACACGGGAGAATCTGACAGATTACAGCCATTATTCCACTAAATTAATGTTTGGATGTGCATAGGGCAATGTTAGATTTTATTGTTTCAGCTGCAGCCTTGGTGCTGTTTAACAATCTGTGAGCAAATAAAGACCAGACATAAAAATGAAATTCAAATGTATGTTTAGTCTAGGTGCAAATATAATTTAGACTACAAATCAGAAAAGTACAAATAGGTATTCAGTTTTAATATCATATATTAATCCTTATATAACAATTACATTGTTCAAAAACTTGTTTGCATCCAGCAGGAATAAAATCACATCAGTTAATAAAGTTTTGTCTAAGAATCTATATTTATTATTGATGTAATGCTATTTTCTGGAGAACTGATTGGTCAGTAGGTGGTGATCTCATACCCGTTTATCTCTAATCTGGAACTTTACTTGTTCTGAAACAGGTCAGGTCTGCAGCATAAGCTACCATGATAATATACCCCCAGTAAGAAGTAAACCAAAACCCTGAAGTTATCTGGATGAGCTTAAATCCTGCTACAAACATTTTCTTGTCACTTAAGTTGTAGCAGTGTTTTGGCAAATCATAAACAGCTAAACAAAAACCAGAAAACACACAGAGAAATTAATAATGCAACCAATACAACCTGAAAAAATGTTTTGAGCTGTGATTTATGTTCAGATACTGATTTAATCTGCATATCTTTCTTTTGTTTTCAGGTATTATATTTCCAAAGGGGCAATAGTTGACCAGCTCGGGGGAGACCTCAACTCTACTCCACTTCACTGGGCCATAAGGTGACTGTATGACTATGCCACTTAGGATTGGGTTGGGCTGCTTTGTTTTGTTTTGCATATGCATATTTTTACTCAAGTCTTAGTTTACCAGCAACCACTAGCCAAAGCTTGACAGCATTAGGCAGAATTGGCAGCGTGTATAAATAACTAGTGGGGATAAATAACTGTCAAAACTATTCTGCTGTTTTTTAAGATACCTCCAACATTAAAATCATGAAGCTGCATGCGATTTTTTTTTCTGTCAATGATCAGGCAGGGCCACCTCCCCATGGTGATCCAGCTGATGAGATATGGAGCAGACCCATCTGTTGCAGATGGAGAGGGCTACCGTGCTCTTCACCTCGCCATCCTCTTCCAACACATGGCAATAGCAGCTTATCTTATGGCTAAAGGACAGGTCAGACTCCTGAGACACCGTCACTTCTTTTTCTCTCTCAACACCTTTCTTTGTTTTCACACATTTTTCTCATTGCATTTGCTTCACACTTGGTGCAAGATTTCCTGTTGTTTCTTACTTTTTTCTTTGCCTCTAGGAAGTCGATGGGCCCGATTGCAACGGACAGACATCACTAATGTTAGCAGCCCAGAAGATTATTGGGTAAGCACCTACATCCCCTTTTTAGCCCCGCTGGTTTGGCCTCTTGTCTTGATAAGAAATTGGGTGTATTTTTGTCATTAAATATAAAGATTTGATTTCTGTTAGATTTAGTAGAGCTAATTCGGAAAATGTGTTTGAAGGAAGGTACCTGTATTGGAGCTTTTGTTGTTGCTTGAATAAATGGATTTTTAAAAAGTCCTCAGATGTCAAAATATTCATCACAGCTTATCCTAAGCATAACTTTATAATTCTCGCTTGAGGTAAGGAGTCTGTTGTTGAGTCTGTAAATTCACCTATTGCTGACACTAATATCAAATTGCACTGTAAAATAATAACAGGTATTGTCCTTCTGTCGTAGGCCTGAGCCCACAAACTTCTTAATCAAAAATAACGCCTCTGTGAGCGCCGTGGATAAAGTGAACAGGAACACTCCACTGCACTGCGCTGTGTTGGCAGGAAATGTAGATGCTGCCCACATCCTGTTGGAGGCTGGGGCCAGTGTGGAAGCAGAAAACATTAATGTGAGCTTGACAAAACTCATATGGCAAAAATAATCCATCTTAAAGTGTAGGTGTAAGTCTGCTGTCACTCTAGCACATTTTTGTGGACATTTGTAATGTAGTAACAGTTACTCACTACTACAATTATATACAATGTGGCACAACTCTAAATGCTTGCATTTAGTTTAATGGATTATGACATACCAAAACAGTAGTGGTGTGTAATACTGCAAAACTTGGTATCGATCTGATACCAAGTACATATAGGGCCAGTATTGCCGGTATTGATACTGATACTTTTAACTTATAATTACTGTTCCAAGCTCTTGGTGAATCATCTCAGTGAAATAACAAAATAATTAACCCAACAGCCTATCTAGATGTAACCTAAAAACAGGAACTGCAGTGTCCTTTTTTTTTTTT
>VUQH01031134.1:0-21684 GCA_015106775.1 Etroplus canarensis | reverse complement strand
TTTTTGTAACAGTTAACACAAATTGTTATTGCATTCAGTCATTTTCATATTTCAGGTTTTAGGAATATTTTTTCAGTTCCAATATTTAATCGTTCATTTAACACACTTCAAAGGACTGAATGTATTATTTGAATGTGTAAATATAGTGTATAGGTAATCGGTATTCAGTGATCAGTAACATGATGAAAAATAATTGATGATGGATATGAAACGTAAGTCCTGACTGAAACATGACTTTCACCCCTGTATAAACTCCCTGGATATTCTGTCCCTCTGAAATGACTCAGTCAGTGAGCTCTGTCTCTTTTTTCCTCTGCTTCTGTGCCTTTAGTTTGTGGCTCACTGTGCTATTTTTCCTGTTTCTTCAAGTGCTTGATGAACTTGTAGTGTTTCCCCAGTACCGTAAATTTTCAAAACACATTGCATTTTGCAACATTTTATTCTATCTTATTATACTACCACTCGGCACTCCATTCTCTGTGCCTTTACTGCAGCCTGCAGGGGTCTCAGTTGTTGTTCACTCACTCAGTGTGCCAAGTCACGTGACCACACACGCAGAGGAGGGGAGGGGGAGGAGCAAAGTGTTCCTGTAGATGTGAGGTGCGTATTTGCACAGCAAGTCTTACTTTTTGACGGAGTGAGAGCAAGTAGAGGAGAAAAACAAACGAGTATCGATCTGATACCAATACCAACATTGTAATTGATACTTTCGATATTTGGGTTGATCCGGCTACCACTACTAACTAGGACATTGTTCCTTATAGTGTACAACACGGTTACTTGATGTCTGTGTATGGCCCTCATGAGCCTGAGTTGCTCAGCTCACTAAAATTATGATTGTCTTGGAGAATGGCCTAAACAGCAAGAACATGAGGAAAAGAAATTCTCACTGAACCCTCTCGCATTTGAGTATAAGAATTGATTTTGAAAAGACAAGTTAAGCGTAGTGACACAAGCCCCTCCCACCATGAAGGGTTGTATCAGGAAGGGCATGCGGTGTAAAAACTCTGCCAAATAATCAGTGCGGATTAATCTGCTGTGGTGACCTCTTGGGGAGAATACAAGGGAGCAGCCGAAATTCATTTTTCAAGTACAGAGAAAATATTGACAGCTGCAAAGGCAGTTTCTGTGTACTGTGCACGTGTGTATAGCCAAAAGTAATTTCTAATACCAGTTTCTTCATAAGTATTAGAATGTTACTATTCAATATCAGTTCAGTTGCATTTCAGTTCAGGTTTATTTATAAAGCACCCTCTAGGTGCTTTCAATTGTAAGGTAAAGACTATAATGTTAGAGAAAGCCCCAACCATCAGTCGATCCCCTATGAGCAGCGCTCTGCAACACTGGGAATGATGAACTGCCTTAACCAATTCGTTAGTGAGGGGAAAGAGAAGAAAAAAAGGAGAGAACAGGGAGACAAGGACAGAAAACAGAGAGGATTAAAGTTATTGGCATAAAACGAAAAGGAGAGTGAAAAGAGATGAGTGGAGGTGAAATACTCAGTGTATCACAGGATGCCCCTCAGCAACCAAAGCCTATTGCAGTAAAACTAAGGAGTATTTCAGAGTCACCTGATACAGCCCTAAATATAAGATTTGTCAAGAAAGAACGTTTTCAGCCTAATCTTAGCAGACGGAGTTTGTCCCCCAAATCCAAACTAGGAGCTGGTTCCACAGGAGAGGAGCTCAACAGCTGAAGGTTCTGCCTCTCATTTTACTTTTGGAAACTTTAGAAACCACAAATAAAGTCTGCATATTAAGAGTGAAGTCCTCTATTGGGATGATACAACAGAATGAGACCTTTATGATAGCATAGTCCTAGATGATTCAAGACTAAATATCAGAATATGCGAGGAAAATGATTTTACACTGGGGTTAAGTTGTGTTGAAAATGTTTAAGTCCTGAGTCTTCTCTTTGTCCATTTTAGTAAGAAAAGTCTGACCTACTGCATTATAGTTTACTTAATGTACTTTCCAATCCTGCACGTAGCATCATTTGTTTGTCTGAATAAAAGCATAAAGAACAGTAAAGCAAAGCTAACCTGTCTCTTTGTGAGAGGATGGCTTCACTTCACAGGCCAACATTGTTGCTCACTGGGTGTCTGAACACGGCTTTAAAGTCCCTCTTTTCTCTTAGCTTTGTCTGGCTTATTCAAACGTTTCTTGAATGTTCAAACAACACTATGCAGACTCATCTGTGTGCAGAGCTTGGCATTAAAAAGTTTCTGTGCTCACTTTAAATCTGAGTTTAAAACCTACAGTATCACAGTTGGTTTGACACAAGTGCTCAGCAAGGGCTTGCACTGCATATGACAATAGAGGTCATATACTCAGTGTAAACAGAGTGTTAAAAGCAGCAGAATTATAACCACTTTTGAACTGGATCAATTGTACTCTTAATGCTTCTACTTCAGGGTCACACACCCATCGACCTGGCCCACCAAGTGCACAGCCCGCTGCTCATCCACATGCTCAACCACGTCAAACAGGAGAGACTTCGGGCCAACTCGCGCTGCCTGCGGGTCGTCAACAGATACAGGGTATACTCGTCTCAAATGACACATTTCAAACTCCTGCTCACACGATAAAAAAAAAAATCTACAATAATCACTAGAAATTTACCTCTTTCTCTAAAGCATTTTTGTTTGCATTGTCCAGGTCGTTCTGCAGTTTTTACTCTGCACTGCCTTTTTTGGAAGTATTGGTGCCATACTTGATATGAACTCAGAATCCTGGTTACTCAAAGGGATTCTCTTGGCCTGTGTGATAGGTGTGATCAATCTGGCATTAAGGTGAGGACACATTTCTACAAATCCACTCTTCGTGTGATGCAATTGTGGGTGTTAATAATCTAATAAGAAATGTTTGTGTGAAACAGGAATTTCCCGAACCCAGACTTAAACGCCACCCTAGCACCTTCAGGTCTCATGGCTTCAGTCTTCTGGATGCTCGTCACCTGGTGCCTCTGGTTCCTACCAGATATCCTTTCAGGGCAGCTCCATACAGGGGTTATTTCACTGTAGGGTGGGAATCTCTCTTAAAATAGTTAGACAGTCATGGTGGTTTTCATCACCTATATTCAACAATATATGAAGTCAGTCCATCAGAATCAGACAGTGAGAATTTGTTTCCTGAGCTGCAGGACATTTCATCAGAGGATCAGAGACCAATTTCCACACTGACATGACACCAGAATGCAATGCATTTTCAAGGCAGCTTGCTTGCCATCACATGCTTCCAGTGTTCAACAACTGTTTTGTTTTTGTTTTTTTTTTGTTTCACATGTGCAGGTTTGAATTGAAAAAGCAAAGCTGTATGTATGTGATAAATGCAAATTTGGTGCATAGTATTTTTATACCTTAAGATTCTCTCAGGGTATGTTTTTCTGTTGTTATCAAAATCAGCAATGGGAAATTGACTCTGTTTAGTAGTCAAAAACGATTAAACGAAAGATAAAGATATTTTGATGATAACCAAACAACAGCGTGTTTCTTAACTTTAAACCCCACATCAACCTAGTGCCACAGTTCAAGTACTTTTCACTCTGAATGCCACCGCTCTACTCTACTTCTACCTCCGCACCTGCAGGACAGACCCTGGCTTTGTTAAAACCACCGAAGAGGAGAAAAAAATGGTGAGAAGGGCTCAAAAGTTTTTACAAAATAAATAATATTTTCTTGTAAATGGTTTAGGCGCAACTGAGATAGGTTTTGTGTTGTTAGAATGTGTTGGTGTTAGCTGAAGCCGGCTGTCTTGACCCCAGGATATTCTGCACCTCTTGTATGGTGAGGCCGTTCGCCAGCAAACTTTTTTTTTTTACAACACTTCGCCATTAACACAGAGACAACTTGTGATATTTTATAATGCCCTTTTGTTTCACAGATAAAGAAGCCAATGAGAGCCAATCACTGCTTCAGCTGTGATGCCTGTGTGGCCAAGCAGGACCACCACTCCACCTGGACGAACAGCTGCATCGGTAAACAGACGATGGCGATGCAACACCACATAGAACTGTCAAACAAGTCAAATGTCTTCTTAGTTTGAGAGTATTTTTTACCTAAGGTCCTGAAAACTGGGCTAATGTTTTCCAAAATGTTTATAAAATTTAAAACATAACTTTAAAAAATGTTATGTTTATTAAGATGTTATTATTTTGTGTTTAAAAAAAAAAAAAAAATTTAAAAAACCTATAATATACAGTTTTAAAGTTTTTGCAGGATTCTATAAAGTCCTGAGAAAAACTAAGTACTCTTTATGATTCAGTAGCTTGTAGAACCACCTTTAGCAGCGATAACTTGTTTTCTGTAAGACTATCACTCACGCAGTTCTGGAGGAATTTATGGCCTCTGTTCTTTACAGTGTTGCTTAGAAATTTATTGAGGTTTGCATGCATTCGTTTATGCACCGCTCTCTTAAGGTCCCACTACAGCCTTTCAATGGGGTTAAGGTCTAGACTTTGATTGGGCTGTGGGATCTCATACTTTTCTTTTTCAGCTGTTGGAGATTTGCTGCTGTGCTTGGGATCGTCGTTCTGTTGTGCGACCCAAGCTTTAGTTGTCAGACAGACAGCCTCACATTTGACTCTACAATACTTTAGTACACACACAAAGGTGTCCAGTTCCTGTGGCTGCAAAACTAGCCCAAATCATTACCCCTCCACCACCATGCTTGACAGCTGGTATGAGATGTTTGTGGTGATAAACTCTGTGTTTAGTTTTCACCAAACGCAGTGCTATGCATTATAGCCAAGCATCTCCTCTTTGATCTCGTCTGTCCAAAGGACACTTCTAGAAGTCTTGGGTTTCAGATGCAGATTTGCTTATAAGCCCTGCTGCCATGTTTTTAGAGAGAAGAGGCTTCCTCCTTCCAAACAAGCCTTGTTCTGAATTTGCGGGTACATCCATCCCTGGGAAGACTGGCAGCTGCCTTGAATGTTTTCCACTTGTGAACAGTCTTTCTCACTGTAGAATGATGGACTTTAAATTGTATAGAAATGGCCTTATAACTCTTCCCAGATTCACAGATAGCAACGATTGCTTCCCTAACATCTTTGCTGATGTCTTTCCTCCTTGGAATTGTGTTATTGCCTTATTACCCTTATTTGCCTTAATACATCTGAATGCTCAAGACCATCAAACTGCCAAAATTTATTTTTCAGAATATTCTGTTAATGATCAGAGGGACTAAAAACTGTCTGGTAGACTTATTCAGCAGTCTTTGTAGATAATTGTTTAAAGGAAAGGATCTGAAGGAAAGAAAATATTTCCTCAAAATGCTCTCTTATTTGAGAGACCTAGTATGTCACAAAATTAAGGAATGCAGTAGAATACCGGTATATTCAAACACGTATGCATTTTTTTCCTGGCTGTAGAATGCACTGGGGCAGCACGGTGGCGTGGTGGTTAGTACTGTCGCCTCACAGCAAGAGGGTCTGGGCTTGAATCCAACAGCTGGCTAGCTTGGGCCCTTCTGTGTGGAATTTGCATGTTCTCCCTGTGCTTGTGTGGGTTCTGTTCAGGTGCTCTGGCTTCCTCCCACAGTCCAAAGACATGCAGACGGGTTAGGTTAATTGGCAAATCTAAACTGACCGTAGGTGTGAATGGTTGTCTGTCTCTCTTTGTTGGCTCTGTGACAGACTGGCGACCTGTCCAGGGTGTGTTCCGCTTTTCGCCCTATGATTTCTGGGATAGGCTCCAGCACCCCCCCATGACCCTGAAGTGGATAAGCGGAAGATGATGAATGAATGAATATAGATGCACTGACTACCATTTATTCGGAATTTTCTTCATCCAAGGAAGTGACTGAACTGTTTTGACTTAATACTGCTTGAAAAGTTATTAAACACAGTATCACCTTATTAATTAAAGTCTTAAAGCTTTTGAGATGAATATGATGAGATCTTTTTCTCCCCAGGTGCAAGGAACCATCACTACTTCATCCTCTTTCTGCTCTCCCTTGTGCTGATGGGAGCCTGGATGTTCTACGGTTGTCTCAAGTGTAAGTGCTTAGACAGACAGTATAACCACAGCGTCTGGCACAGTTTTACATTCACACTGGATGCACATGCCCGAATAAGCCTATGTTCCTTTCTTTCAGACATGTCAACTCACTGCGTGCTGCATTATGAGGAGCAGGGCCTGTGGGGGGCCGTCTCTGACCTGGTGGGCTGCTCGCCTTGGCTGCTCAGCATCTTCCTGCTGGCCTTCTATCATACTTGCTGGTCTAGTTTGATCCTGCTGCTGCAGCTCTACCAGGTGACTCACTGTTTGGAGTGTGCTGATGAGTTTCTAAGGCTCCCAAATACCTAATGAATAGTGTTCTTCATCTCCAACCCAAACTGAAAATAACTGATTTCTCTGTTTTTGGAGAATTCAGAGTGAAACTTCAAGGTTTACTGTCTTGTTTTTGGTCCAGCTGTGATTCATAATTTTAAGATGTTGGATTATGATAAGAATTTTACCACATGATTGGTTTGAAAAGGGGTGAAAGAAGCCAAACCTGTCAAGTCGGTGCCTGTGGTTTTGTAATCTTTTGGGGGCGGGTGGGGTTTGTCTCGTTGTGTTGGAGCAGATTGCATTCCTGGGACTGACCTCAGCAGAGCGAACGAATCTAATGAATCGCCAGAGGAAACTCCGGCAAAATGTCTCCTTGAGACAGAATCCATACAAGTGAGTGCCGCATATAGTGCCGCTGATCCTTACTGCATTACTTTGAGATATTCACTGATTCTGTTTCTTTTACTGTTAGTAGCATCCAAAATGTGTCCAAATTACCAGCTTTGTACATTTTGCCCCTGGTAGAAGATTTAATGCCTTTAGCTCGTACCTTTGTTGTAATTGTGATGCTATGGGCTCTTTAGGCTTTACTGTTGAGGTCCTGTTCAACTTTGTCTTTGTACATTAGCCCTGATTTATTATTCATGCCTCTGTGCCAAATGTGATATTAGTCTCTATGGACAAATTAGAACTTGAGTTATATTGAACAAGGGTTAGTGGCAGTTGTCCAGCACTATCCGGTACCGCAAGGGCACATTATGTTGCAAAATACAAGTGCTTTTATGAGGCAGCTGACTCAGTGTTCTCTGATTGTGTGTTTACAGTTTGGGCGTGGTGCGGAACCTTGTGTCTTTCTTCCAGCTGCGTTGCTGCGGCCTCTTCAAACCGGCCATCATTGACTGGACGCAGCAATTCCCACCCGGCCGCGACCAGCATATGTTCGGACACGCCGACATGGTCTGACCTTCTCCCTTCCCCATTCTCAGGGTCAAGCGGCAGACTCTTATAGTGGTCTTGGACCAAAAGCACAGACTGTATTTATTTATTTTTTTACGTGGTGGCTCCTTGTGGAAAAGACCACAATACTTGGGCAAACGCAAAGCAACGTGTAGATATCGTTTGATTCGGTTGCTGTTTGTACAGACTGCTGCTGCCTTATACTTGACCACTGTAAGTAAAACGAAAATTACAGAGATTTAAGTCCAGGTGAGGATAACAGAACCTTTAGAGGCCTAAATTGTGATTGACGTTTTGTGCTGTTTTTATGAACACATTACAACTATTTTTTATTATCTGTTCTGAAAAAAAGAGTTATCTTTGTATGTGTGAACACTTGGTTTTATGACTTTTGCAAAAGTTGCATGTGTTTAATACAAATGACCACTATAGAACTTCAATAAAACAATATTGTGCCTGTCTTTTTAACTGGCTCTGTGTGTGGCAAGGCAAGGGTTAACAAAAAAATGGAAACACCAAACACAAGTAAGTACCACCAAGGTTTTCTGAAAGATTTTTAAGAAAGTTTAGAAAATACTTCATTAAAATTCACAGTAGTTTTTTCAGGTGTTTATTACTTTGAAAGACTAAACAGTTTTTTATTATCTGAGCCAAAACATTCAGGTTTCAGACTGCTCTCAATTCTCACTTTCTTCCACTTTTGACTCTATAGTCTAGTTGAGAGGAGCTCTTGCAATGACCATCTCAGAAACACACAACTCAGGCTGTGAGCACTTAACTGCTGTTAAAACTTGGTTTTCAAGGGGCTCCCAATTAGAAAAATGGTTGCTTTACAGGGAGAGGCAAGAAAGCATATAACTTTGTGAGCCTTGTTAGAAAATGGTTATCTCACAGTTTGGTTTTACAGTGCAGATACTCTGCACACCACTGTCTTTGAAAACCCACTAAAGACTAATTGCTTAGCACAAAAGAGCAGGCAGACAGGACATTTTTCTCAGTGCATGAACCAATGACATCTTTTTATTGATTCATTTTTTTTAAATTTAGGTTTGTTTTTTTTTTTAAATTTTGACAGATTTTTTTTAATGGAAGTGCCTCCCCTTTGCAGCTATAACTGGTTCCACTCTTGTGGGAAGATTTTCTACAAGATTTTGAAGTGTGTCTGTGAAAGTGTTTACCCATTCATCCAGAAGAGTATTTGTGAAGTTAGGCCCTCTTGTCCAACATCAGGCTCTATCTTGCCATCTCCATTCTAGTCCATCCCAAAGGTGTTGGATGGGGTTGAGGTCAGGGCTCTGTGTTGGCCAGTCAAGCTCTTACACACCAAACTCATCAAGTGATGCTTTTATGGACCTTGTTTTGTGCACTGGCACACAGTCATGTTGGAAGAGATAAGATCCCCAAACTGTTCCACGAAGTTGGAAGCATAGAATTGTCCAAAATGTCTTGGTAAGCTGAAGCATTAAGATTTCCCTGCACTGGAACTAAGGAGCCCAGGTCAACCCCAGATAAACAACTTATAGCATTATCCCTCCTCCACCAAACTTTACAGTTGGCACAGTGCAGTCAGACAGGTAATGTTCTCCTGGCACTCACCAAACGCAAATTTGTCCCATCAGACACATGCAATTGTACTTGTTGATATAACGTTTGCATGCAGCTAGTCATTTATGGAAACCAATCCCATGAAGCTCCCAGCGCACAGTATTTGTGCTGATGTTTATGCCAGAGGATGCTTGGACCTCTGCAGTTTTTGAGCCAGCAGTGTTGCCAACTTTTACGCACTTACACACCTCAGCACCCAGCAACTTGGCTCTGTAACTTGACATGGTCTGGCTCAGTTGCTGTGGTTCCTAAATGCTTCCACTTTGCAATAATACTTACAGCTGGTTGTGGAATATCTAGGAGGGAAGAGATTCACCAGCCATCTTTTTGCAATGGTGGATTCCAATATAGTACCACGCTCAAATTCAGAGAGCTCCTCAGAACAACCCATTCTTTCACAAATGTTTGTAAAGGGAGACTGCATGGCTAGCTGCTTGTTTTTTTACGCCTGTGACAATGGGACTGAATGAAACCCCTGAATTCAGTGATTTAAGAGGTGTGGCTCAATACTTTTGTCTATATAGTCTAATTCTGGGAAACTGAGCCTAAAAGCCTCCCAGATTTACTGCAGGGCCTTTGTATTTGGCTGAAAATCACACATTCAGTACAGTTTACTGTACTGAAAATGTAATGCAATGAACAGAGTCATGATTCGAAGCCATTTTTATTTGGCAAATGTTTTTCTTTGTGTTGTCAGCTGTGTTATATCAGCAATATGAAGTAACCTCTGTAGTATTAGTTGAACAAAGATGACTCATCCAGTCTCTCAGCATGGCTGCCCACACAATATTAACTAATTTCCTCAGTTAATCACTTGCTCATTTGATTTTCTAATCAGTGGGTGTGCATAATTATGAATGCAAATAAGATATTTATTAATAATTCAGGAGAACAAGGGAAGCACCTAAGTGGTCTTAACAATGACAATAACAGCGGAGAAAATACACCTAAGCAGGGCTGGGCAACTTGTTTTGTGATTGTTATCAAAACTCTAAATGTAACTGAAACAAAAGGATCATCTAAAATCGTTGTTTTGAAAAATTAACTCCATTAAAATCCATTTTAATGTAACAAAATCTTTTTATTTTGTACCTTAACAATCATGAGCACACTGTACCCAATTTTTTAAATAACCGGAATCTTAAACTATTGCCGACGACACAGCAGCTATCACGTATTACAACATCACCCAGTGTGAAGGTAAAGGCCTCGTCTCCACAGAGACAGCTGCAGTGCGATGAGTGTGAGGTTTATTCAGATCACACATGTTTTCACTCCCGTTCCTCCAACATGGCAGCGTTCCCCAGTCCGAATCCTTTCGGGCCAAAGTTTTTGGCATAGCAAACTGGAGAGAAAATGATAATAAGCTGAGGTAATGATTAACAGTTACCAAATCTGACCTGTGTGTGGGCTGTTCTGTGTGCTGGACAGCTGACTGAGTGTTTGTACCTTTACAGTACAGCTCTCCGTCTTTATCTGTCACTGTGGTCGACTCCAGGCTTTTACCACACAGGGCGCAGCGGAAGCAGGTCTTATGCCAAGGCTAAAGACACACACGGTTATGATTAGTACTAACAAAGGGCTAGAAAATTTACTATGTAACATAAATCTGCAGAAATGAGTCAGAGGTCAAGCCAACTGGAAGAAAGCAAAGGAGGTGGATCGAATCATGACGAGAATTAAATGATTATTACATATACATACTACAAACATACAGATAAAAATCTAAATAAACATGTCCCATCATAGATGTAGCATAGGAAACATAAACCTAAGTGCTGCTTCTCATTAATACATCAGTCTCCTTAACACGTTGAGAGTCTGGCCCTGTAGATTCCTTGGGTTTCTGAGATGCTCTTGAGGACTGATTGAGCGCTGATAAGAAGATCATGTGCCCTTTGATAGACTGGCAGCCTATCCAGGGACAGCTGGGAGAGGCTCCAACCCCAGGGCAACCCTCAAATGGATAAGCAGTTAAGAAAATGGATGGATAGATGGATGGATGTAAGAAGCTCATCTTGAAAAGTTGTTTTGTGCCTAACAGTACATGAACTGCATCAGGAATCTGTTCAGGATGTAACATGTGTAGCAATGTTTTTTAAAAGTGTGGAGATTGTTTTTTAGTATTTTCTGTGCGTCCATATGTAAGTTTAGGCCTACTTAATGAATGAATACTGCAGTATTTGACACTTTCAAATGAAACATCTTGTTTGATATTTAGAGGTACAAGGTCTGAATTCAGACTGCTGTCAGTCTGAAAGCTGAAAACAACCTCTGGCCCATGATCCTTACCTTCCCGGCTCCCATCACCTTCTCTGCTGCGTACACTGCTTTGGAGCAGCGAGAGCAGCGATCTGAACCACCAAACTTTTGGGAAAACTTATTGCCAGTGGAATTTGAAGAGGCTGGTCGTGGTTTGGAGCTAAAAAAAAGGAAGCATAGTGAGATAATGACTTTCTTACCAATAGGAGGCAGTTTTTAAGTTTATTTGACTGTGTACCACTACATATAGGCAAGCTTGTGTGGGAAGAGACGTAATGAAAGGCCAAATATGTCCTCTGTCTTGTAATGAACACATACTCATGAGGATCAGGGTCTACATCCTGTCCAGGAGGATCAGAGCTCAGAGCTCCAGCTCCTTGCCCATATCCATAGCCCTTTGGCCCGTACTTCTTGCCATAACAGGACTTGCAGTAAATCTCAGACTCATGTGCTGCAACCGTGGTGCTATCCAGACCCTTTCTGCAGCTCACTGTGTGAAAAAAAACACAAATGTTCAGTACCACACTGGCTATGAGGGTGGGTGAATGCCATGATGGTGTAATGAGCATTAAAAAAAGCTCCCACCTAGCTCGTTTTATCAGTCAGCAGTAACATTACACATTGTCAGATGTCTTGTGTTTCTATTTGTAGAACGAGAGGTGGAAAGTTCGAGAAAAGATGCACTCTTAGCAGATGGATGAGCTTATCACAGAGGCCTTTCGGAGCTCCCACTGGAACTATCCAGCAGTCACACGGACTCCTGTCTAACCAGCTGTAGAGTGTGTGTTTTGTGCAGGGAGTAAACCTATATGTGTTCATGTATCTGTGAGTCTATGGAATGTGCCGCTGGGAAATCTGGTTGACAGGCTTGTGGCTGCATCAGGTCAGGATGTCCAGCCAAACAGAAGCAGAAGGGAAGAAGCCTTGCACAGCCATTAAACACATTAAATACAGATTGCTGCTCAGTGTCAACAAATTGTTGTATTGTCATAGGACCAAATGGGACACGCAAAGATGGAAAGAGGGAAGCAACACTGGTGTGTTACAGGAATTAGCTCAATATCACTGATCTGTGCAATTATATTGATCCACCATGACACTCTGTGTTGGAGCAGTGAAGACAAGAAAGTGCTGGTCCACTTACTGCAGATGAAACAGGTCTTATGGAAGCTTCTCCCATTACACTGGATCTCCTCTGCATGGTACACAGTCTTCTCACAGGCTGCACATTTGGAACCTCCTCCCCAGTTAGGCATCTTAGAGAGTAAATGAAGATGAATGAATGAACAAAAACCCAGAAATTTCCATCAGCCTATTTTTTTCACAGGATAGGACTGAAGCTTACAGTGGAAATAGAAAGTGAACACGGTCCTGTTAAAATACCGGGTTTTTCTGATGTAAATAAAGAGACCAAGATAAATCTATATAAATAGACACGTTTTTAAAATTTTTTCCATCTTTAGTGTGACCTATAACTTGTACAGTTCAAAGGAAAGGCAAACAGATCTGTTAGGGGGAAATAAAAAAATTAAAAATATACAATACGCTGAGTGTATAAGTGTGCACACCCTGAGACAAATACTTTGTTGAAGCTTTATTTACAGCATTCAGTCTTTTTGGGTGCCAGCAATTAAAATCACTCTGATTAACTCCAAATAAAGTTCAGCTGCCCTTGTAGGATTTTCCTGACAGTTACTCAGTTACATCCTATGGAACACAGCAAAGACAGTCATCAAGAAGTGGGAAAGTATGGAACCACAGTGACGTTATTGAGAACTAGATTGTATTTAAATAAAGCAAAAGGAAACAAAAAAAACACACACACAAACACACGCACACACATTTATTTATTTATAAAGCAGTTAAAATGAGAATGGACTGCAGGTATTTTAAGACAAAGCAGTTCATTATTTGCAAGATTATATTTATGGGACTGAGTGCTCAGTCCCATAGCCACAGTTGTATAAAATCAAGCTGCTAGTCATGCAGTCTGTCTTTAAAAACATTTGTGAAAGAATGGGTTGTTCTAAAGAACTTACTGAATTGAAGCACGGTACTGTAATAGGATGCCACCGTTGCAATAAGTCAGTTCATGAGATTTCTTCACCCCTAGATATTCCATGATGGTGCTATTATTGCAAAGTGCAAACCACAAAGTGACAGACCATGTAAAGTTACAGAGCGGGGTCGCTGAATGCTGACTCAATAACTGCAGAGTTAAAAACCTCCTCTAGCATTAACAGCAGCACAAAAACATGGAAACGTGTTTTGTGGTATGATGAATCACGGTTCACTATCTGGCAGTCTGATGGACAAAATTGCATTTGGCAAATGCCAGGAGGACATTGTCTACTTGACTGACTGTGCCGACTGTAAAGTTTGGTGAAGGAAGCATAACGCTATGGAGTTATTTTTCTGGGGTTGACCTGGGCCCCTTAGTTAGAGTGAAGGGAAGTCTTAATGCTTCAGCTTACCAAGACAATTTCAGACAATTCTATGCTTCTAACTTTGTTGTAACACTTTGTGGAAGGCCCTTCTCTGTTCCAATATGACTGTGCCCCAGTGCACAAAACAAGGTTCATAAAAGCATCACTCGATGAGTTTGGTGAGTAAGAGCTTGACTGGCCCACACAGAGCCCTGACCTCAACCCCATCCAAAGTAGAACATGCCCTCTCATCCAACATCAGTGTTTGACCTCGTAAATGCTCTTGTGAATGAAAGAGCAAAAACTTCCACAGACACACTCCAAAATTTGTAGAAAGCCCTCCCACAAGAGTGGAAGCTGTTGTGACTGCATAGGGGGGGAAACTCCATAGTAATGTCTATGGATTTAGGATGGCATGTCATAAAAGCTCCCGTAGGTTTAATGTGTAGACAGCTCAATACTTCTGGCCACATCTTGTATCTGAGGTTGCCTTATCTATCTATCTATCTATTTATATATATTTATTTTATATATATGTGGAAGGTTAGAGGTCAAATTTGAATTAATCCAGGTACATTATTATATGCAGAAAAGACATGGCAGTGAAGTAGAAATTTAACTTTCAATGAGAAACAAGCTTTTCTAACTTACTTTGGGGAAAAGTCAATAAATTTTTAAATCCGGTGATTCTATACATAGGTTGTCTTGTAATAGTACCTTCAGCTGCTCCCTTGTGTTCTCTCCAAGGGGTCACCACAGCAGATTAATCTGTACTGGTAATTTGGCAGACATTTTTACACCAGATGCCCTTCCTGGTGAAAGGTGCTTGTGCCCCCACCTAGAATCAAACCAGGGACCCTTTGCTTATAAGGCAAATGTGTAACCCACTACGCTACTGGGAAACTGGAAGGACTCTGGCAAAATGTGCAAACTATTTTGTCTGTTTTTTGAAACGAGAAAATGAGTCAGTAACTGGATAAATGAATGAAAATATAATTTCATCACCTAAAAATCTATAAATACATCTCTTTACTGTCTGAAGCGTTTTTCATGTGTAGTCTTTATGGTTTAAATCCTGCATTTACTGAGTGATTAAACTTAAGTTTACTCAGATTTCCTTCTCACTTCTGATATTTTTCTCACTGTGACTCATCAGATTTTACTCTAATCCTAACATTTGCTTGGAAATGGCGGCACTAACCACCCTGGGTTTCTGTCTGACATCCCAGTTTCCAACCATATCAGAGGCTGCCCATCACCTCACAGGACTGGTATGTGATATTCCAGGAACAGAGGCTTTACTGACACATCTGACAGACAAAAGCCAAGTCGCCTCTCCTTCATCCAACACTGGAAATGTCTGAATATTGTCAAGACAAATCCCGAATTCTACATGGGACTGCCTCAAGATGTTCATATAAAAGGAACATCTGACAAAGTAAATGTAGTTCCAACAATAAAAATTACAATACTCCCAAGTAACCACTTAACTCCTAAAGGGGAGGTTTGACACAAAAGGAAGGGGGTCCTTACCTTGAATCCAAGCCTGCGTACTTCCTTGCTTGTGTGGCAGCTACACTTCTGGGCAGTTTAAATACTGTCCATCTCACCATCACCACGGTCCACTGGTGACGCTCCAATGAAACTAACCGCCCAAAATAACTTGTGACTGAGCAGACCCCTCTGACCCTTCATCACAAGCTGAAAGAGGTCTGAACATCAGCCACTCACACATTTGTTCTACACTTAGACAGATAGTGCGGGAAACTCTGACCACCAGCTGCATGCAGAGAAGCATTACAGGATTACATACATGAATGGTGTATATAAATATAACTACCAGCTCCAAAATCTGATGATGAACACATGGTTGAGCCACACTAGTGGCCTGGTGATTAAACATCTTTACAACTAGCAGGGAAAAATGTAAAGTTTAGTACGAGGGAGAAAAATAGCCTGGTCAAAAGGTAATTCAGTCCAATTATAAAACGGAAGAAAAAATGCTTGTCTACCACTTACTGTAATTAGTGGCAGACAGATATCTTGTGAGCCAAGGCCTCCAACAGATAACGGCCTAAAAATATATCAGGAACAAGTAGCAAATGTGCTTCACAAGGTACATCTAGCAAAATAGTTCACATAAAACCAACGGATTCCAGTAATCTGTCAGCTAAAAAATTTGTCATAATATTTTGAGCTATGAAATATAACTGCTGCTCCCTTTAGTTGGTGTCAAACTGGATCATCTGCCTTCGTCTGTCACACCATCCCTCCTTCACTACATCTTTCTCTGTGGTCTTTCTCCTGCCTGGTAGCTGTCCCTCTGATGAATTCATTCATAATTCTGTCCATCCTGGTCACTCCCAGCAAAGATCTCAGTATCTTCAACTCTGCCACCTCCAGCTCCTTCTCCTGCTTATGCCACTGGGAGATCTGGTCTCACTGAGTCTTGAAAATCTCCCGTTTCACTCTTTCTGCTATCCTGATACTCATCTCCACCCACACCACCCTGCCTGCATTCCACCTGTCTCCCACACATCTGTTGTCTTGCTTCTAATGAATTCATTCCTCTTCTCTTTCAGTGCATACCTCCACATGCTCCGTCTTATCACTACAGATCAGTGCTATCTGTGAACATCATAGTCCACAGACACTCCTGCCTGACCTCATTTGTCAGCCTGTCCATCACATTGCAAAGAAGAAGGGGCTTAAAGCCAATTCCTGATGTAATTCCACCAACACTCTGAACCCACTTTGAGGGAACAGTTTGGGGAAGGCTCTTTTCTCTTCTATCATGCCTGTGCATCAGCACACAAAGCAAGGTCCAGTTTGGTGTGGAAAACTTGACTGACCTGCACAGAGCCCTGACCTCAACCCCAATGAATACATTTGGAATGAACTATCACTGTGATTGTGAGCCAAGCCCTCTCATTCAACAACAGTGTTTGATCTCATATATGCTCTTCTGGATGAATGGGCAAAAAAAATCCTGCAGATACAGTCCAAAATCTTTTAGAAAATCTTCCCGGAAGAGTGGAACCCATTATAGCAGCAAAGGTGAGGACCAACTCTATATGCCTACAGATTTAGAATGGGATGTCATAAAAGCTTTTGCAGGTGGCTCAATACATTTTTCCATATTGTGTACATGTCAGAGTCAAATCCAGTACTTGTTGGGATATGTCACCAGAAAAGGGTGAAAAAAAGAAAGGATACAATGTTCTTACAAAATACATATTACAATTTATTAAGTACTTGACATTTAACAGGACATCAGTAACAAATGTGTTTTTCTTATAAATTAAACTCCTCAGAATTTCTCATTTTTCTTAAAATGTATCACAAATATTCACAGATTCTTAAAAATTCCATTCAAGGGGTAAAAGTTAACATGTACAGTACATACTGTATGTGCAAAAGTGATCTCACTAGGTCTAACTATGGCACTGATGTCATTTTACTAGTACTGACAAGTTGAAAAATAAAAGGTTTTCATATAAAATCAGCATGAGCAGAAATGAACAAAAACAAGTAAAACCTCTATTTCCCAATACTCCCCATAGACAGATGTCATTCTAGTCCTGGAAAACAGTTCATACCAGAATAACAATAGTGTTTGTGACCATCTGGTAAACCTGTTTTTTAATCTAATTTCCTTGCACCCACTGGACCACAGCTGAAGTCTGCATGGCAGCTATTCTTAGAGCTGGCTGTGATAAGAAGGCAGTGAGGCCACTGTGAAATGGTCAGAGGTAATGAATACTGTAAAATACTAAACAAAAAGGTTAAAAAATGAGGAAAACATAAAGCAAAAATAAGAAAAGAAACCCATTCACCCATAATACCCATACACGCATAATGTACTCTCAGATCAGATGGCTTTCTTCAGGGCTCTCAAGAGTCCTCAGTGGTAACATCCAGCTTTCTCTGAGGAATGTAAACAGTTTTAGTGGACGAGTGTCCGGGAGTGGTTACTACAGTAGCCAGAGGTGAGAGGGAAACCGGCGTTTGAAAGAAGCTGTGCTGGGGGAGTCCGCTTCCTTTAGGGGTGGCCATCAGGGGCTGGAAAACAAAAAACTAATCAATTAGACTACTGCTGTTCAACCAAATTATGTGGAAAAAAGTAAACCAGAAGCAATTTTTTTCTTCCAGAAACGACCGTATTAGACTAGACTATCCATGGACCTCACATGCAGCAGTGTTACTGCAAAAATCTTCCGCTAAAGTTACATTAAAAACTGCTTATGGCAAACTTGATAGCTGACAAGGTTGAACAAATTAGTAGCAGAGGTAGAAAGAATGCTCCCTGTAGCTCATGTAACTGTCTTTAAGGATTTCCTTTGAAAATCTGTTAATTTTTCCTACAAAGTACAGTGATAGTAAATCCAAGCTATAAAACACCTCAGTATTAAACCTAAACTGGTTCAGGTTTAATCAGACAATCAGAAAAATCTGTGTCAAATTTTAAAATACCGAAACCTGAAAAATAAGAAAACGGTACTTTGACTGGAATCTGATGAAACATGGTAATCTGTGTGCATGTGTGTAGGTCACTATGGATTAACTGTTCACTTTTACCTGTTGCACACTGATCAGGGTCACTGGGGATACAGACTGCTGAACAGGCACGGGGGATAAAGGTTTGATGAACATCATGCCCCTCTGCTGCAGGGTCATGGGGCTCAGCAGCGGACTGGGCAGGGTGTTGGCACGCTCTGGAGTCTGTGGGGTAGCAAATGTGTTTGCTGGGCTGGAGCTGGAGATCAGACCAAGGTTCTGCAAGGTGAAGTTGAGGATGGCAGGACTGGGGCTGTGGAGGCGGTGGGCTTGCTGAGCCGTGAGCGGAGAAGCTGCATTAGCAGGTCTGTGAAGACGAAGGCTGGTGGGAGTAATCTCCTGGGCTGGGGCTGGTCTGGAGCCTAATAAATTAAAACAGTTCAGCTGTTGTGATGTCATGTGTGCAAACCCTTAATGTCGCTTACTATTCACAGATAAAAATACAGAAACCTGTGAATTTTTGTGGGCAGTTTTTTCATTTAATAAAAGATATTTACCTGCAGTTGGTGTTTGGTAGAGGTTAGGAGATGAAGCTATGTTGCTTTCTCCTCCAGAACCTTGAATTTCCTTGTAGCTGATGAGGGACTGCTGGGAGATTGGGATCAAGTATCCAGCTGGTACTAAAGTCTGGATGGGCAAAACAGAATGAAAGAAAATGGCTGCTGAATCAACAAAACCCTACTAACTTGATTAACCTCTGGTGCTGATTGAAGTCCAGTAATTAGCGGTTTTACCTCAGAGTGAAGTTGTCCGGGCGTGAGGGGTACAGCTCTGACAGGCGTTAATCCTGCCTCATTGTCAGAGTTCGCCATCTTGTCTTCCTTGTCCAGGAGGACCTCCAAGCTCTGCTCTAGTGTCTGACTGGCTACAGCACCACCAGGGGTGTTAACAAACTCTGGGTCCAGGTGAAGGGCACGAGGCGAGGGCCGATTACCATGGAAGGCCTTCAACCGAGCCTGCAGGATCTCACAGAGCTTTGGAGAGGTGTCCTACAGGAGATGTACAAGAAGACAGGGGCAGAGGAATAAATAAGGTATGGATATAAATTGCTAATTTTTTTTTTTTTTTTTTTACTATTTTGTCAAATGTTTGTCAACAATTTTCCCATGAGTTAACAGATTATTACATAAATGCCACATTTTTCTTACCTTAAAGCCGGGGTCAGACCTCTTAGCTTTAGAGGGGCTGCTCTCGGATGCTGAATCTGAGCGTCGCCGTTTGACCTGCAAGGGACTAACATCAGAGTCTCTGGAGGTCACGTGGCTCTTGGCTGCAGATTGGTCATTTGGACTCTGCCCGGTCTTATCCTCAAATGTCATAGAGCGCACTGCCAGGCTAGTTGGCTGTGGCCTGGCCAGAGGGTTTGACCTGAGGGATGAAGCTTGCATATACACAGCATAGGGCCTTCTCCCCTGCTGCTGAGGTAACAGGACAGGGATCAGAGGGAGACATTGTGCAGGGATGTAGGCGACGGAGCCCGCGGACTGTGCTGCCAGCAGGGTGTGTGGGGTTGGGTTGACAGTAGTGTTGACTCCAGGGTCCTGAGTTGGAGTTAGTAATGGTGCCTGAGGTGGTTCCATTGAACCAGACGTGGGTGGCTGTAGCCTCACATCAGTCATGTTTGCCTCCGCAGCAGCAGGCTTGAGCCCTTCAGCTCCAGTCCTGGAACAGAAGCACAACGACCATTTAAAGAAGACCTATTGTGCTTTTCAGAATGTCAAAAGCTCAGGCTTCAGACTGTACCAGTATGAGATAGGGTGAAAATGTGAAACACACAAAGCAACTATAGAAGACCAGAATTAAAATACGGAGCTGGAAATTAGCATAATCCAATTTAAAACTGGAGAATTGTAGTGAACTGTTTAGTCAGAAGCTGTAAAGTTGGCTTGATCAAAGCATCAACCTTACCAGTTGACGTCAATTTTTGTTACCTTTTAGGAAATAAAACATTGAAACTGGTTGTGGAAAAAAAACAAACAAAAACAAAACACACTGATAGCCAACTCATTATTTGATTAACTTTAGTGATCAGTAATCAAGCAACCTCATGACTGACACTACAAGGAGAATGAAGATTTCCCTGGATGATTTTCTATACACTTCATTACTAAACTGGACACTTGGTATATGGTCTAAATCTCATTTGGTCAGATTCATTAGGGTTCAAATTATGTCAACTGTGACAAAAGTTCACATAAAACAGGAGCTGGTCAGGAACACCATGTTTCCCTTTGAAACTGAGAATGGTAATATCAGGTGGACTTAAGTCATGTGTGCACTCATAACCTTTTATTAAGACAAAATAGACCATATTTTTAATAATCTCATATTTGGGAAATTGTTTTGTCACATCTTTTGAATAATAACAGTATTATTTAGCATTATTAACTCAACTAATAGACAAATGCACCAAAAGTAACACAGCCAGTTTAGGATGAAAAAAAGAAGTCTGAATGGAAACAAACTCACGTGGACTCCTGGTCAAGCTCAATCTTACATATAGCAGCAAGCTGGGCCATTTTGTTTGGGAAGTCAGCGTTGGAGAAATCATCTGAAGACAGAAGAAAAGATTTGCGTCATCACATCATTCATAAACACAGGCAGGAGAAGTACATTTTTCTGTACTCACTCTTTACAGGACTGCTGGGGGCAGAGTTGATCTTCCGTCGATCTTCCTGAATGCTCTTGGCAAGCTTTATGAGGGAGGGGTGCCGAGTGAAGCTGCGCTTGGCCCCGGGTGACGAGAAGAGATTTTTGGCACAGTTGTCTACAGACGCACGTGATTCAAGTACACTTTTCTTCTTGGATGGGTATTCAGATGAGGTCCTCTCCAGGTCTGAAACGAGAGTTGGATGCTTATGAAATACTAAAGCTAAGCCCAAAATCCCCCCTAACTGTGGGCCAAAATATGAACAACTAAAATGGAAGCAGGGTTCTGGTGATACCTTTGACTTGTGGGAATTCCTCAGGACCGACCCATTCAAATGCTGGTTTCCTCCCCCTCTCCTCAGTCACGTGGACTTTCTCAATGAGCTTCAGGCTTCGTAGCACATTAGCTATATCATATAGTCGCCGCACTTTGGCTGCAAATACATAGGTGAACAGCATTAACATCTACTGCCAGGGCAGACACAAAACAGAAACCAAAAGCATTTTAACCTTTATTAGATGCCTTCACCCCAGCTTTTACAAATGACTAACTTTAAATAAGCATAAAAGTCATGAACTTTGGTCACTGCTCGCACGTTTCCCATAATGAGGATTTCATTCACACTATAAATTTTTTAGAGGCTCTGTACTCACTCTTGAACTTATTCTTGTCTTGATCTGCAGCCTGGTCCTCTCCAATCAAGATCTTGGCAGCAACATCCAGACTGACCACACGAGGATTAGACACCAGAAAAAGCATGACAAACTTCTGGCTCATCACACGCAGAGATTTGTCTTTCCTACTGTTAACAGAGGCTTGACAAGACATATGGGAAATCAGTATAAATATTTATTAATACGAATCAAAGATTTTCATGTTGTATCCTTTACAGGCCACTTTTGTATAGTGTTTTTTTTTTTTTTTTTTTTTGGGGGTTTTTAAAAAAAAAAAAA
>VUQH01031131.1:0-11977 GCA_015106775.1 Etroplus canarensis | reverse complement strand
ACTGCATGTAAAAATGGCTGTAATTTCCAAACAATTCTTTTTTCAAACCCCTTCAATTAAAGCTGAAAGTCACTTGGGTCACATACTGACTTTTTGATTTAAACTTCACTCTAGAGGTGTACAGAAGCACAATTACAAAAAATGGAGTTACTGTCCACAAACTTGTGGACCTACCTTTATAGGTCATTTGGTTTAGGTACAAGTCCCTGCAATGAATCTGCAGTTACGATTAGTGTGCAGTTTTGGAGAAAAAGCACTTGGTATAACTGATCAGCAATTTATTGTTAGTGTTATTGTTTGGTGTGAAGCTTGGTCCTGATTCCATAACACTAAACTATTTGCTGTCAGTATAACCTTGAAACAAATATAGCAAACAAATACAAGATAAACCGTGTGCACATCATTTTTTTTCTTGCCTTAAGAAAAAAAAAAATCCGGAAGTATATATTTAACTCCAAGCAAAATGAAAGAGCAGGATTAACACAACAACTCCCCTCTTTATACCAAATTATAAAAATGGAAGCAGAGAACCAGACATGCTTTCTGTCTGCCTGATACCTGCAGGCTTTGCTCTGTGTTTGAAATACATGTCAGCGAATCCACCATGAACTGTAATCTTTCGGTTATGTGGGTTGTCCTAAGAGGGCGAGTGGATCAAGGCCCTTATGATAGCATGACTCCAATTTCACCCACTGCAAAACTTTCCAATCCCCTAAACTCACCCAAATCCAGTTTACTGACTCTTGTATGAAATTGCAAAAGGTGCTGATATTAAACACACTATCTGGCTTAGTGTAATATGTCAATATCTAGTTAATAAAAAAATAAAAAAGCTTGAGGGGGAAATGGAATTTTGTTCAGCGTTGCATGCCAAGAGAGAGTAAATTAAACATATCCATCTGCAACTAGTGCTATATGAAATCCACACTGTAAACTTGGCATTCTTTTTTTTTTAATACCCTCTTATATAGAAGTTTAAGACTTGACTGTGCTTCTCAAAAACATGATGTAATGCAAGAATTTACATGTAAAAAATATTTTCATATGCCTTTGTTGGTCAGGCTTATAGAAGTGGCTAATTTGTGATAGAGGAATTAACTTAACGACATCTTATGATTAAACATCTCAAATACGCACTTGACAATAAACCCAAATGGGCCATCATTTGTTGTGATTATGGGCAAGAATAGTGTGGCAAATGAGAACTTTACTGCAGTGAAGCCTACAATAATCACAGCCAACGGCTCCCTCCAGGGTGTAATGGTTTTTATACAATGATTATTGACACAAGGCTTCTAAGTGGAGCATTTTCTTTAAAGCAGTAAAAAAGCATAAAAATAAAGAAACAGACAACGGGATTATGTCTTGTTAGCTGCCTGGTTACCACGTGTTTCCACAGCAACTAATGATGCACTCAACACGTGTTTCTTGGGAATTTTTATCATCTTTAGAATCTACAAAGTGATCATGCTCGACAAGTGGCGTAATAGGATCAGTTTATTTTCAGATATTACCTAAAGTAAACAACTGTGGCTGCAGCTCATTACAGACTAATCTGCAGGTATAAATCATGTGAAATGTCTGTCTTTGTAAGAGATGCAAAAACTGAACATATGAACTGAAAATAATAAAAACAGCCTGAGGTTGCTGGCTGAAAATCTGCACTTCTGAATCACACTCTATCTTGTTATTACCCATTCCTCACATTGACTGGTGATGGGTTAAAGATTAGCACACATATGTCACCAGTTAGTGAAACTGACTGGCAACCAGTTCACTGATGGATAACGAGTGCAGGCTGTTGTTGCGAGAAATGAAGCGTGTCATTGGGTGGGCCAGACCCATTAAGCGCAGGTCATCCAGATGAATGATTAAACAAGCAGAAGGGTGCTCTGGCCAATCAACAAATAATCAGCCTTTCAAATGAGTATTATGCAAATGAATAATCTGAATGCATCAAAACAAATGTATGAAAAAGGTGCCTGGGGTAACAGCAGGTTGATTTTTGTGAGCGTGTACGTGCTTTCATGGTGCATGTAGGTGTATACCTTGTAAAGAAAAGACAGTGGAAATAATAGGTATTTTATTCCGGTCCCGAGTGTAGAGGGTAATTCTGCACCACACAATAGGTACAGCACGGAGAGCTGGCTGAATACATGCAACAAAGGTAAGGCAGGTGATTGATGTATCACAGGTTTAATCACGTTTACAGTTGTCGACACTTTTTTGTGACAGCTCTGGAGACCATTTTGTGGGGTGCCTAAAGGGAAGGTTGAAAACTGTTTGAAATAAATGATAGTGAAAGAGTAGGGGTAAACAGCTGTCAGGTTTATCAACAGAACAAAAGAAGAAAAAAATGTTATAGCTATCCATTTAAAAAAGGTATCAGGTCACTTCAGCACCTGCAATTCTTATTTAGGACAGCACAGTGGTGTGGTGGTCAGCACCGTTTCCTCGCAGCAAGGAGGTCTGGGGTCAGATCCACCAGCGGGCCAGCTAAGGCCCTTCTGTGTGGAGTTTGCATGTTCTCTCCATGCTCGCGTGGGTTCCCTTCAGGTACTCCGGCTTACACCCACTGTCCATAGACATGCAAAAGAGTTGGGTCAATTGCCTATCCTAAATTGACTGTAGGTGTGAACGTGAGCGTGAGTGGTTGTCTGTGATGGACTGGCAGCCTGTCCAGGGTGTAACCCACCTGTTGCCCCATGAGAGCTGGGATAGGCCCCAGTGCCCTCATCCATAACCCTGAACTGGGGAAGTGGGAAAAAAAAAAATTGATCGAATTCTTATTTACATCAGCAAAGATGAACTTCCATTCATTCCATCTGTCTGTGTACTTAACTGCTTTTTAAATTCAGGGTCACAGTGTGGTTGGAGCCTATCCCAGATGTCACAGGCTGATGCAGAGGCAGAGTACACACTGGACAGGTTACCACTTATTTCCAGGGCTAAAATAGAGAAATAGACAATCATTCCCACTCACATTCATAAATACAGTCAATTTGGAATCACCAGTTAACCGAATGTGCATGTCTTTAGACTGTGGGAGGAGAACGAGTTACCTCAAGAGAACCACTGTAGGTAGTGACCCACGACTGTCTGCTTGCAACTGTCTAGCTTTGGCAAAATGTATGTATGCATCTTGCTGCTATATGTAATAACCTCAGAGGAAAGACATCTAGAGACAGCTGCAAGCAACAAGCTAACTTCTTCTTTATTGAAGTTTTGTGGAGACTCATTATTTTCCTCACTGGCGAGTTCATTTAACCTGTCACAACCCGTCTTCATCAGAGTAAAACGTTTTCAAAAAAGTTGTGTTTTTGAAGCATTTCAATTTGTATTAAAAGGCGAGGTTTAGAGAAGAGTGACTAAAGGAAAACTCACCATACATGAAACGTGTGCTTTTGGGAGGGATACTGCAATATTTATACACGAGTGTCAGAGCCAAACTATTGAAAAAGCTTCATGTTCAGACTTTTCTTCTGTGCGCAGAAACAGTTCTAACTAGCTGTCTTTTTTAGCATGCAGAAATGGCTTTGCAGTTGAACTATTTTAGTTTAGTTGAGTCAGCAACAAAAACTACATGCAAACTTTCCATGACATAGAATAAATCCTGTTAGCCTTTCAGAAAACTAGTGGGCTTCTTATGAAATGGACTTTTTCTTACTGTCACACACACTTTAGAGGCTCTGTACTCAGTGGCCTGTCTGTTGTCAATGAAACTCATATTCAGTCACTGAAACTTATTTTAAGTCACTCCTGAAAAGCTAGAACAATTCAAATGTACTCAGAGGTGAGCAAGAGACTCAAAACAAAAGCAGAAAAGGATGTCCTTCTCTGCTGGAGTCTTTGGACTCAGCAAGTGTTTTCCTGTCCCACAGAGAGTGTACATGTGCTCTTGGCTGCTACCCGTGTTTGCATGTGGTGACATGAAGCTTCCTACACAACCAAGAGGTCTCTGATCACACCACTGTCCAGGTAGGCATAGACCAGAAGGAGAGCCTAATTTATGGCATAACTACACATCCAGTTTATAAAATAGGCTATTACATGCACAGAATCATTGGAAGATTTTTCTTGTACTTGTTAAAAATTATTCAACATGTTTTTTGTTTTATCTGGTACATACTGTATATAGTGTTGACTTTGGAGTTAGTCATGTCACATACTGCACTTTAAACATACATGTTTCATATTGTAATCATTTTTCTGCCTTTCAGATTTATATTTATCTATGCAAAACTGAGCATATTGAGTCTCATAAAACTGGACAGTGATTCTAGATAAAGCAGTGAAATTCTTGAAGTCACTATTTAATTTTTTTTTACTGAAAGTGTGTAACTGCACGGTGTCTCTTGACAAGAACCACTCAAATTTTCTGAATAATAGAATTAAAAGGGTTTTTAAATGTAAATTCTATCATTAGTTTTTACCCATAACTTAAAACTGACAAGTCTTTTATACAAATCAAGGATGAAATGTATTTTGTCTCTGTATTTATTCACGAAAGATTAGCTAAGCTATGTGCTCCCTGTCAGAAAATCTTAACATTTGCTATATCCACTGAGCTACTTAAAGTCTCAGTTTCAATTAAAACAAAAACAAACAAACAAAAACCTGAATACCTTCTTAAAAAGCTGAGATTTTCTGTATTTCTGGCTTTCAAAGTAATACAATTTTAAATCCACTTAAGGGATTCATTTCAAATATAAGGATTATTTTTAATACTTGGATGAAATTACTTTGCAGTCAGTGACTACCTGAAATCTAGAATCCATGGGTGTCACCAAAAGCTATGTTTCGTCTCTTGAGTTGCTCTGGCGGGCCTTTACTGCAGGTGCCTTCAGTTACTTCCTGTCTGTGGGTCTCTGCCTTCAGTTTTGTCTCCAGTATCTGACAAGCTGCTCTTTTGGGTTGAGATCAGGTGACTGATTTGCCCATTGAAAAATAACTCATTTCTTTTCCTTGCTCATGTAGTTTGCTTTTTATCCAATCACATTATAAAGCACTATCAAATCGGTTTTGCAGCATTTGGTTAAATCTGTGCAGGGAGTATACATTCACCATGTTACTTCTATCAGCAGTCACATCATCAATACACAATAGTGACTCAGTTCCATTGGCAGCTGTACATAGCATCGACTCCATTATGTTTGACTGATGATGTTGTCTGCATTGGATCATGAACCTGTCCTTCTCCAAATGTTTGTCTTCCCATCATCTTGGTCCAATCTAATCTAGTCTAATCTTCCTGTTCTTGAGGTAACCAGTGGTTTGCACCTTGTTATTGACCTGTTGTATTTAAAATTATGAAAGTGTCTCATAATTGTAGACTTTGACAATGATATGCCTACCCCATAGCGAGTGTTCTTGACCAAGGAAATAATTCTGTGATCATCCACTTCTGTGGTCTTTTAGACCTTTTGATGTTGCTGAGCTGGCCGGTTCATTTCTTCTTTTTAAGGACATTCCTGAAATGTTGTTTGATTCATTTTTAAAGATTAGGCTATCATTCTGATAATTTTTTTTCTCTGGTAACTTCTTGCAATTTTTTCTTTAATTAATGTCTGCACACCAATCACATTTTGACTGTTTGATGTGAAATCCCTTGTGGTGGTATACAGAAGCAATTAAAAAAAAAAAAAAAGTGTTATTGTCACAAAACTTATGGACCTATCTGCGTGTTCATGGTGGAGGAAGGGGTTCATATCATTCTGGTTCCACCTCTGAAGCCTGCCATTTAGCACACATTATTTGAGCTGCAAGAATGAGAATCAGAATACTTTATTAATCCCAGGGCTATCATATGCATTGTTTTTTAGTTTATATTAAATATTTGGACTGTGACACAAGTTCTGTGCACCATAATGGATTTTAAATCAAACAATCAACATGTGAGTGAAGTGCAGACTTTCAGCTCTAATTTAAAGATTAAACAGATGTATTGATTGAGAAACTGTTCAGAAACTACAGCTATTTTTTATGAATAGTGCCCTATTTTCAGAGGCAGAAATACTGAACACTTAGATACCCTGCGTGACACCTTGGCCTGTCACTAAAGGCTTCCATGCCAATTCCCAAGCAGCATTTCTCACTGGACAGCAATGATGTTGAGGTGATTTATAGCAAAACATAAATAGAAGACAAATTATGATAATTAAAAGTGTTATTTATCCACATATTTTAGCTTAATTAATGAAGGGACTGAATAAAATGCTGTGCAAATGTATTAAGTGGCTTAATGGTCATTTGCAGGAATCCATTTCACTTCATTGTTCCCCTGTTATATTAATGTACCCCATTTGGCTCATTCTTCATTAATTCATGTCTTGTGTCTTCAGTCTTTTAAATAATTGTATATGTGTGTGTGTGTGTGTGTGTGTGTGTGTGTGTGTGTGCGTGTGTGTGTGTTTGTGCTTCACTGAGAGTGAGCCTAACTCCACATACACACATTTAATCGACATATCTCTTTGAAGCATGCTTCTTTCCACAGTACTTTTCAGTGAATATGCACTAAAATAGCCTTGATGCCAACAACTCTAATCAAAATCCGACCCAACTTGCAGAGTTTAATTAATGACATTTGAGTTTCTGAAGCTGTGTCAATTTTCGGGACAACTTTTAGAGTCTGTTCTCCATGTTCAATCATTTCCTCTCTGCAAGCTAAATACAGAGCACACACTTATGCCTGCTTACCATAACTTCTTAGCAATGAATAGTGTGAGTCTGTGTTTGTGCATGTGTAATTGTGCATGTAGCACATTGTATGCACTTTCTTTGAAGACTTTGAAGGTTACTGGCATACTTTCCTGTCCTGCTTTTCTGTTAACATTTGTCCTGGATACTCCGCAGTAGTCAAAGGAATAGTTTTTCATTTTGGGACTTATGCTCTCCAAGAAAGGTCAACATCAATCTCATCCCTCTGTGTTAGGTTTAGAGATGGAGTTGGATCTGTTTAAATTTAGCTTGGCATAAAGACTTAAAGCCCAGGGATTAAGGATGCCTGCCTCTGATAAAAGTTCTACCCCAATACTACTTCTAATGCATATGCATCTTGATATTTACCCAATACTCTGTATAAAACAATAAGTGAATACATTAAATTTTGCAATTTGGAATGTAGCTGGATGTTGAACCATCCCTTTAATATATTCATATGAAGAATAGGCTTCCCTACAGCACTGACAGTGTGAGCAAAAGTTTCATACAGCTTATTAAATTTTAATGTAAGCATAGGACTTCCTGGCATGTTTGGATTTCTTTATACCAAATGAATGTGCAAGGTAATGTAATTCACAAATTATCCTTGAGTAAGTTGTTGTTATTTTTGTAATCCTTGTTGTAGGTATGGGTTTTAGTACTGTTAAGCCCCTGTCACACCTTGACGGTTTAACCAGCGTATGCCGATGCATCAAAATGTCTCTGAAATGCTGGCATGCACAGAAGTGTAATTTTTTTTTTAACATTATGGACGTATACATAATGCATTAGTAACTTCTATAGATTGTTTTGTTAACTTATAAATAACTTATACTAAATAATGCTTACCACGTTGCCAGCAGTCACAGCTTATGCAGACCATGTCGTAGCCTATTTGCCTATCAATATCACCATTATGCCTAAGAAAAAAATGGAAGAACTGTCAAAATGTCACAATTTATTTATTTATGGACTCAAACGTAGGTACACAACAAAGTGACTTGAGGAAGGCTTTAATTTATAACACAGACCGAAAACCAATGCAACTGAGGTACTCAGTCTCAAGCTTTGGCGTTACTGCAGGCAGAAAGTCCGAGGAAGAATAATATCCAGAAATAATGGCGAGCTGCATCTGAAAGAGACAGAGGAAACTGAACGGTCTGGGATTGGGGAGCTGTAGAACTGGAGATAATGTAGGAGGAGGTGAGTAGTGGCAGGTGAGTCTGTAGAATGCTGTCAGCTGGAGGGAACTCTGGGAGGGAGGAGTCGGCCAGGTGAGGGAGAGCGCGAAAGAGAGAGTGTGGCTGACACCTACTCTAAGCCAATACGTCATTTTACGGTAGCTGTAAGTTAGAAACACGTAAGTATGGTCATCCAGAACACATCAAATACGTCTACATACATCAATATATATAGATAAGTTTGCTGTAAGTCACACACAGGTTCAAAGCACGTTACTCATTGGTTAGAAATAAGTTTTGGGTATGGTAGACATTAGGGCCCTGTCACACCATAACGATTTAACAAGCTCATGCTGACACATCCAAATTCCTCTAAAGCGCTGGCATACACAGAACAGTGGTGTTAAATAGAAGTATACACAACGTATTGCTAACATATACAGTATAGAACGTAATACCAACGAATGCTAGCGTACTCCCGGCATTCACAACTTGAAGCCCATTTATATCACTCCCCTTAAACGCACCACAGACACAATTATTTGGCGTTTTGACGTATTTTATAGAAGAACGATTTCTTAGGAGATGGGAAGAACCATACCATAATTTAGAACTCCTAAATTGACCTCTAAAAGTGAGAAATTTAGGAAAACAAAGATCTGAAGATTAACCAGTTGACTAGGGATGTATCTGTTTACTCTGTGAGTTGAAATTAAAGGAAGTCTTGCGGTGCTTATAGATATGTCTTTCACTGTGTAGCCAGACATCCTCTTATTGCTGATATTTTTTGTTTCATTACTCAAAAATACAAACTGTCCGCACTTGGAAAGATGGCCTGCATCTTAATTTTTTAAAATAAAATGTTCAGTTTCAATATTTGTGTTTTCAGTAAACTGACACTTTAAACAGCCCACAAAGTGAGGCACCACTGTGTATTTAAAGGAGAAAAGCCTAAAGTCCTACAACACAGCATCACAAAAGAAACATTAATAACAGTCAAACCAAAGCCACTGTACGTTGAATGCTGAGAAATAATTTATTTGTTTATTTGTTATTTCCTGACCATTGTGTCCATTTTTAAAGATAATTTATGTAACTACAGCATCTTATGGTGCAGTTAAATGAGTGTTCACTGTTACTGTTTTCATATTTTGTTGGTTTCAGTCATTGCAGTCATAATCGTTTGATCAGAATGACTACACTTAAAAAATTACATCATTTCTAGTAATGTGCATTTTTAACAGAAAGTGAACCTTTTCAGATTAAGAATTTCTTTTTGCTTGAGTATCCTGGGCTGACATAGGCAACCTGGCATGTTTTTCAATGGCCAGAGAAAGCCTGTGGTTACATAGGGAGAGCATGGAAACTCCAGCTCCAGCTGGTTTTAAAACCAGGACCCTTTTGCAGTGAGGCAACACTGCTAACCACAACACTGTAGTGGTATGCCTTTATTCTGGGACCTGTCTACCCCTCCCTGTGCAGACGTGGAAAGCATAAAGTGGGGAGAGCAGCAGTGAGATTCCAGTACCGAACAGAACATACGTGGGTGGCAACAGATATGAAGTTTACTGAGTCAGAAAAGCAGGAGCTGGGGTAAAGGTGGGTTGCCAAGCAGCTTGCAAGTGCACAGCTATAGACAGGCCAAAGCAGACTAAACTCTGTAGTCAAGTTCAGCCTCATATATTTTTTGCTTGCTTTACAGATAACATACATGCACACAATATATCTTGAATTTAGCAGAAAAAAAACGCAATATACTTGATCAGCAAGTATTTTCTACTTTTATATTTTTTTATATTCTTTTTACATTTTCGACTTTTGTTAAGTGTCCCTGTAGTGTAGTGGTTTATACATTTACCTTACAAGCAAAAGCTCCCTGGTTTGATTCTGTCGGGAAGGGCATCCAGTGTAAAACCTCTGCCAAAATACCGATGCAGATTAATCTGCAGTGGTGACCACTAGGGAGAAAAACAAGGGGGCAGCTGAAGGTACATTTCATTTTAGACTTTTGGCAACAGTTAAAACACAACTCTCTGACTTTGGAGATGCAGGTAGGAATCGTGCTGCTGTATGTAACCCTGTGAAGCCACAGTCATTCACCTCAGAGGAAAGAGTCATACAAATAGCTGTAAGCGACTAACTAAACTTAAACGCTCACGCTGTACTGGTGAGTCCCGTTTATGAACAGAGGTCTGTGTGACTGTCCTCTGTGATGTTTATGGATCAGTGTTGGCGATGAAGTGACGAAGATACCTAATTTTAGAACTTCATCATGCATGCAAAAAAGAGCCTGTTTTACATTTCTCAAATGAGGATCTTTGGGGCTTTTTCTTAATTGGCGCGAGATTTGTTTTGCACCGTGAAAGTGTGAGACTGAAGGTGACAGCATGTGTCACATGCCAGGAACGTGACAGTTTGCAGCCCCGTTAAGACAGAATCCACTTTATATAAAACATGACATTTTCTGAACTACAGCTTTGGCTCGCAAGTAACAAAGCAAAAAATATAGAAAGTGGAGAGAATTTTAAGACTGTAGCGGGAATATAGAAAGAAAAATAAAACTGTGTCAACAGTAATGAGCCAAGTGAAGTGGAAAGATGGTGAATTCAAAGTGAGTGTGCTTGTAATTTCTTTGATGATGTGCTGATTTTCAAACAATAGGCAGAGACAGGGGAATGAGAGAAAATGACCAAAATAAGCGTGAAAGTAAAATTGACGTGTTGAGCTGTGAAGAAAGGCCCATATCCCGTCATCTGTTCTTTCTGTGCGCTCCCACTGTATTTTTAATCCTTGTCTTTCTCATCAGCCCTGTGTCCTTTCCTATCTCTTATTCTGTTATAAAAAGCTTATACATTACAAAAGGCTCAGAATAAATCCTTTTCTTCTCCCTTTATGCCTCCCTCCCACTTTACATCTCAACATTAGGTGTGCGTTGGCTGCATTAAATCCTTCTTTTTGTCTGTTGAGTCATCTCCTTTAAACGCTTTGAGTTTGCCTAAATATCTGTACATGCACCTTCCCTTCTCCATCACCACGCTCCACCATCCACAGACTCTATCATTCCTCTGTCTCCTCCTCCTTAGGCCCAAATCTCTCACTCTCCTTCATTTTTTCCCCTTTTTTCCCTCCATCACCATCAATCCCAGCTGTCAGTGGCCGATCCTCTGATTATTCAGCAGAGCTAAATAGGCAGCGATGGTGTGGGGGTTAGTAGCGTTGGAATGAGATGGGTTTTTATGGATGGGGTGAAGCAGAGGGCAAGTGAAAGCCATCGGCTGCCTTGTGCAGGTTCTTTAGATGGTTATACATTGAGCCTATGCAACAGGTATCTGCTGATAGCCGCTGTCATGTCCACATTTAATCCACATACAGTGTGCGGGATAATTATTCCCTCCTTTTAAAGCTATAGCTGCAGTGCCTGCAAAGCTCTGCAAATTCCCCAAGAAGAAACCGGCTACCATTAAAACAGTATGAGGGTTGTAATGCACCATTACAGTGCAAGCTTCAATTCACAATGTCTAAACAACTTTGATTAAGGACAGTTATCACACAGAAATCTTTTGAGTGCTTGATTAATGACTTGTAGAAAATGGATCCTCTGGAATAATTGCTAAGTACTCAAAACAACTGCAGTTATGCTTTTCTTCTTCTCTGCCTCAGAAAAAAATTGGATTTTTTCCCGTAAAAGACTCCTTGCCCCACTCAGGAATGGTGTTTTTTTGTAAATAGTCAGACTCAGTTAGATAAAGAGATCCTTTGTACCTTGTATCTTCGCTCTCCTGTGTACTACTTACAGGAAACAGCCAGAGGTTTTTATTCAGGGTTTGATTCTGACAAAGGTTCCAATTTTCTCCAGTTTACTGTTATGTACAACTTTTTCCAATACAGCATGGAAGTGCCTGAGAAGCCTGGAAACTGCATTGCTAAAATATTACAGATAAAGTATAATATAATATAATATACTATAATATATAATGAGGCAAATACTAAATGGTATAACAGAGAAATTTGTTAAAATTAATTTTTTAATTTTTTACTTTGCTGCCAAAAATTTTCACAGGGACATATTTACTGCTGTGTTGCCTCACCTTTTCTTT
>VUQH01031129.1:11101-28978 GCA_015106775.1 Etroplus canarensis | reverse complement strand
CCATCCAACCTGACAGAACTGGAGAGGATCTGCAAGGAAGAATGGCAGAGGATCCCCAAATCCAGGTGTGAAAAACTTGTTGTATCATTCCCAAGAAGACTCATGGCTGTACTAGCTCAAAAGGGTGCTTCTACTCAATACTGAGTACAGGGTCTGAATACTTATGACCATGTGATATTTCAGTTTTTCTTTTTTAATAAATTTGCAAAAATTTCTACATTTCTGGGTTTTTTCTGTCAAGACGGGTTGCTGAGTGTACATTAATGAGAAATAAAATGAACTTTGTTGATTTTGGCAAATGGCTGCAATGACACAAAGAGTGAAAAATTTAAAGGGGTCTGAATACTTTCCGTACCCACTGTATGTTGATATTGTCTTTGATCAAGGGCCCTTTGACATGAAGTCAAGCTCTTGAGATATCTATGTGTTAACCTCTAGTTTTCATGCACAGTCCAACTGCCAGACTGAGCAGGAGCAGCACATGTCTACAACTCCCTGGCGAGGACAGCAACTGGGCAAGAAAAGGACCATAACTTAAAACCACCAACTAGTAAATCATTGGAGAATTGTATTTTCTCCAAGGGGTTGCCACAGTAGATTGATCTGCATTGGTAATTTAGCAGAGGTTTTATGCCAGATGCCCTTCCTGATTCAACCCTCCATGGTGAATGAATACACTTTTTGAGGACCATGATATAATTAAATCAGGGTGTAGTCTACCTTTTTGTAGCCATTTTCTTGGTCTCCTGGTATTGTATGAGGAAGTCTGGAGTGGGAGAGAAGTATGCGAAGATAGTGCAGGACATGCATGGGGACAGTGAGACAGTGGGGAGGTGTGTGGTAGGAGTGACAGCAAGGTTGATGGTGGGGATGGGTTTACATCAGGGATCAGCTCTGAGCCCCTTTCATGTATGCAATGTTGATGAACAGGTTGATAAATGAGGTCAGAGAGGAGTCTCCGTGGATTCTGATGTTTGCAGATGACACTGTGATACTCTCACTGTAGTGAGAGTAGGAACCTGAAGAGGTGGAGGCATGCACTGTAGGGAAGGGGAATGAAAGTCAGTAGAAGCAAGACAGAGCACATGTACATAAATGAGAGGGAGGCAGGTGCAATGGTGAAGATGCAAGGTGTGGCGGTAGTAAAGGAGTAAATCATCCAAAGCGACAGACAGAGCTTAAGAGAGGTGAAAAAGAGAGTGCAAGCAGGGTGGAGTGGGTGGAGACGAGTGTCAGGGGTGCTTTCTGAAAGAAGGATAAGAGCAAGAGTGAAAAGGAAGGTTTACAAGAGGATAGTGAAGCCTGCTGTGATGTATGGTTTGTAGATCTGGCACTGACAAAAAGAGAGGGGGTAGAGCTGGAGGTGGCAGAATTGGCAGAAGCAGAAGAAGTAGTCTCAATCTCCATTATTTCTATTTAAAGTTCTGCTAAGCCAGCTTAAAACAAGCTTGCTTTGCAGGATACTGCCTGGTGTTTATTTGTGAATGAAGCAAATTTCAGCTAAGAACATTTATTCAGAGATTCAGAGCATTATTCTAAATCTTCCTTGACTTGACTACCACCATGGAATTAGGATTTTTTTGTTCTTTTCTTTTTTGGTTTTCAGACTGATTAGCTTGAAATTTGCTATGAAAATGCATTAATGCATTAAATCTGTTTTTTTTTTTTTCTGGGGCTAAACCATCTCTTTTGGTACAGGGGCATTGGCTTAGCCCACTCCTCAGTTCTTCGGAGGGGCAAAAATGTCGTGGCACCTCGCTGATGCCTGTATATCTTTCCTCTGAGATGCAGAATGGAAAACGATTATAGCAGGCTACTTATCACAAACAGCAGTAGCCTTTTTTAAAGTACAAAGACCAGAAAGACAAATATCCAAAGATGGGCAAAAGTGTTCAGAACAATTGTCAAATGCGAAAAAGTGAACTATTTGGATAACTGCAATGAAAGAGGAAAGAGAAGTGATATGTTTCACAAAGCCCAGAGTGAGGCCAGTGTGACAGGAAGTGTACTTTTGAATGTGATAACCAATCAGCTGCATTTTGCAGAATAACTTAACATGACCATCCCACCTGCTTCATTTACTAAAACATGAACACCATCCCTAACAAAAGACACTGGCAAGATGATCGTGGTATGGATTACACTGCTTTTTCTCAATCAAGGATGTAAGTCCTTTTTATTCTCAGTATTTTTTTTTTAACAGTTGACGCTTTACATGTTAAAATGAGAATTAATAGAATTATCATTTTGGCGTATCACTTTTTCCGATACATAATACCTGAAAAAGTGGTACAGTAAAATGTTATGTAAATAAATACATGTTCTTTTTTAAAAAAAAAAAAAAATTTTCTCACTTTAGATGCTCTGGTTCCAGTGAAGACTGTTCAGCTTGGTGAACTAGCAACCTTAACATGTGCTTTACCCAAAGGGCTTCAGAGTGGAGAAGTCCACTGGTACAAGCAGCGAGTCGGCGATACTCTTAAATTAATTATGACATTGTTTAAATCTGCCACACCTTTGTATGGTCCTGAATTTTCTAAGTCAAGAATGACTCTAAGTCATGATAACAATTTTAGTAACCTCACCATTCTGAACACAGTCAAAGAGGATGAGGGAATCTATCACTGTGGACTCACAGAGTGGATCAGAACCAACTGGAGTGGAACATATTTGTTTGTAAAAGGTAATTGTATATCATGGTTTTAGAAACATTTCAAGTTTATATGAGAATATTTTGAAGAATGTCTTTACATTTTATATCAAACAGGAAAAACTCTGTGGGGATCAAAGTATACTGTCATTCAGCAGCCAACAGAATCAAATCTGCTCCGTTCAGGAGACACAGCAACTCTTCAGTGTTCAGTCCTCTCAGACTCTGAAAACAGCATGTGTCCAGGAGATCATAATGTGTTCTGGTTCAGAGCTGGATCACAAAAATCTCATCCAAAAATCATCTACACTGACGGAAACAGACGTAGTGAATGTGGGAAAATAAATGAGACTCAGAAGAGATGTGTATATAGCTTACCTGAGAACATCAGCTCCTCTGATGCTGGGACTTACTACTGTGCGGTGGCCACATGTGGGGAGATACTATTTGGAAATGGAACTAACCTGGAGCTTGGTATGTTTTTGTGCTATGTGCTTCAAGCTATACAAAAGAAATGTTAATACCAGCATTAGTTGGTATTAACTCTTTGAGCACTGATTTTGCTGTTGTTGTTTTTTGTAGTGGTAACAACACAATTGGAATTTATTCAGATGGCAATATTGATTGTATGCTTGGCCATTTCTGTCTTTGGAAATGTTTTCCTCTGCTACCAAAGAGGATGTAAACGATTTAAAGGTAAGTAATATAAATAGTTAAAACTATTTGAAAGGCTAAAATTATCCAAATATATTTAGTCATGCAAAGACAAAAAAATTATACATTTTATGTTTAAAAAATGGCTATATAAATTCCACTGTAAAATCATAAGGTGTCAATCATTCTACATATTGTTATTTAATATTAATAAACTCAACTCTGCATAATGGTTATAATTATTTGTTTGCAAAATTGTTTTATTTGAACAATACCTTTGGATCAGTAAGATTTTTAATGCAATGTTAATTAAATGTCACATTGGGTGGATTTCAGTATCATATATTTATTATAAAAATTTCATACATCTTTAGGAACAGAAAGTGCTATGTCAGAAGCACAAACTGACAACTTGCACCAAACAGTAAGTAATGAAAATTATTCTTATTTTTGTATTGTTATTATAAAATATATCTCAAAAGTTCAGTAGCATTAATCTGTTTTTATCACTGTTTTATTTATTTCTTTATCACACAGACTGAAGCTGATTATGAATTAAACTACGCTGCACTGAACTTCTCTGAAAGAAAATCAAGAGGAAGAAGGAAGAGGGAGTTTACTGAGGACAGCGTGTACTCCCAAGTTAAACACTGACGTCGATGACAATGTTGACATCTCCTGAATTTTAAAGAGCCTCCAATCCTGCTACAGATCCACTGTTTGAGACTCTGGTCTTGTTGTTTTCCTGTCTTAAATATTAACTGCTGACAGTATTGAGAGGATCAGACACGTCAAGTCTAGTGTGAGGAGGAAAAACTGTTGTGAAAGTGCTGAGCTGTCTTAAGCTGCGAAAATTGGTAGTCAAAGAGGAAGCTGGGGAAGTTAAGCTGAACCACACTGGACAATACTCAAGTGAGCTTTCAGTAGGAAAAGAGGAGTTCCTCATCAAAATTTATTACCTTATTTATAGCCTTGTGAAACGGACTGTTGCGGAGAATAAATAAAAATGTGCCTCTGACAGTGGGGCTTTGTTTATTTTTTGGCTTTGTCATCCTTTTTTGCTCTTTTTCTCTTTTTTGTCCTTTTGGGCTTTTTATCCTTTTTTTGGATTGGACACTGGACCACAAAAGAAACTTGAATTACCAGATAGTTTTTATTTTTCCCCTGTCAGAGAGTATCAGTTTTTCCTGACACTCTTTTTTTCTTGTGTTGACACTTGCTAAATAGACATTAAAGTATAATATGAGGTGCACCTTATTGAGCTCCTGCACCTTGGTTTGCGACTTTTGTGATTTTTTTTTCCCTAACTGGACTGATAATATCCACAGGGACACAAGCTGTCTTTGAGAGTCCCGTACCCGGCTCGATACCTCCACTTCCAAGTAACCCTGCAATCAAGGAACGCCAGGACTGTAGGGAGGTTGGGTATTTGAAACCAGGGAAGTTCTAAAGGCTATTTGTCTGCTCACCCTCGAAGGCCACCATTTTAACGGGCAGGTGTCTCACATTTTGCCTGTCACCTCTGGAGATGAGATCAGCCAGGGCGCCTAGTGAATCGAAAGCCACTTGGACAAGTCTGTGTTTTGGTTACAGAACAAAAGGCAGATTCAGTGCAGATGCAGCTCAGGTTAGAAGGTTTATTTAACAACCACAGTTCAAAATGTGCAAGGTGCTCAGGTGCTCGTGGGAGAGTGGTGCTGTTGGAGGCTGTGAGGGAGCAGGGAGTGAGGTCTGTAGAGGGGGGAATTAAAAGTTCCACGCTTTCTCTCCAGAGACAGGCCGGGCAGAGTACATGACAGAAGCAGGGGTTCCAAGTCCATGGCCAGGCTGAGAGAGAGAAAACAGCGATGAGAATCCAAGGCAATAATCAACAAAGCAAGGCAGAGTATCAGGCGAGAGTTGTGGCCCTGCACCTTTGGGAAGAGGTCCTGACAGTCATTTGTACCCACACACCGAAAAAGATTTCAGAGTACTCCACATTCATGAGTGTCTGGGTGGGTACTTTGGTAGTATAGGGCCAGGCCACTTGTCCGGCCAGATCGTGGTTAAGAGTTCAAACAGGAATGTACTTTGTCAATGATTCTGTTTATAACTTTTAAGGAAAGAATTTCTAGGTGCAACTAAGAGGCAGGAGGTTTCTTGTTTGGTGGCTTTAAGATCATGTCTTTGCTTTTGTGCCAATGATGTGGCCCTCCCAGTTTCATCATTCAGTGGCCTCCAGCTAATAATGAGGCTTTTTGCAGCCACATGTGAAGATGCAAGAGTGAGAATCCTCCACCACAGTTCGACACACCAACAAAACAAATTAAACAAGATCCACACGTAGCATTATTTGTCTAACTTAACAGTTGTGCTGCTTGTCTTTGGTGTAAGCTGGCATTCTCCTTCATTTTGCTGCATTCTGTATGAACATCTTAATTTTTCTGCACTCCTTCCATGCCAAAGAAAGGTTGCAATTTTTACCTTTTGAGGAAACTATTTACTATTAAATGGTAACTCTCAGTAACTGAAGAGTCATTTCAATGCTTTTGGTAAAAGTATCAGTAACACATTATAAAAACATCTCACTACAGGTAAAACTCCTCAAAAAACTCAAAGCCAGGTTTTAAGTATATCGTCCACTTGTCCCTTATTCAGAGTTTTTATGAGTTCTCGGATTTGTATCCAATTTACTGCTCAATTCAGATTAAATAATTAAAGTAGGGGATTCTAACATGAGGTTGAAAATGACAACCTCAACACTGCATTTCATTCATTATTAGACTCAATTGGATTTTACAAAATGTAAATGAACCAGCTCACCATTTTAAACAGTTAAACAGTTCACTACAGTAGACATTTATCAGAAAGTGCTGTACTAAATTTTAAAAGCTGATTCAACCGTCACCATTATTTCCTTCACTGCCATGTGCAAACACAGTGCAGAGGAGCTACCTAAACTTTACTCCCATAGAGGTCGATTGTCACAACCTCACTATGAAGGACTCTGGATACTTTGGCTCCTCTGAGAAAAAAAGCAGAGAGGTTTGACTCCCTAGTTTAATTCACAAATGCACGTCTTAAAGAAAGTAACACGTAAAATGAAGAAGAAATGGCCTTCCACTAATTTACTACACCTTCATCTGGCCTGGAGAAATAGTCTGTTAATCTATAAAAAAGCCTAGGACATACTATTCGTCACTGATAGAAGAAAACAGGAACAACACACAAGCTTCGACTGCTGATGTTTGTTTGGACTGCTTCTCTCCTCTAGGCCTCTCTGAGCTAATCTCAGTTACTGTTCCTCCAAACCATCGACATGCCTGTTAGATTCCGTCCCTACAGGACTGTTCAAAGAGGTCTTGCCATGACTAATGCTTCAGTTTTTAATATCATCAGTTTATCTTTAACAGGCTATGTACCACAGGCTTTTAAAGTGGCTGTAATTAAACCACTACTGAAAAAGCCTTTGCTCGACCCAGCCATATTGGCTAATTACAGACCGATTTCCAACCTTCCTTTCATTTCAAAAATTCTTGAGTTGCTGCAGAACAACTGTGTGATCACTTGCAGAGGAATGGTTTATTTGAAGATTTCCAGTCAGGATTCACAGCTCACCATAGCACAGAAACAGCACTAGTGAAGGTTACTAATGATCTTTCATTGGCTTCTGACAGTGGACTGGTCTCTGTGCTTGTTCTTCTAAACCTCAGTACAGCATTCGATACAGTCAATCACAACATTTTACTACAGAGGCTAGAAAACTCTGTTGGTATTCAAGGGAATGCATTACGCTGGTTTGAATCAGCTGGCAGATTCCAATTTGTGTGTGCAAACAAGGAGGTTTCCTCACACACAAAAGTTAGTCATGGAGTTCTACAAGGTTCTGTGCTGGGACCAATACTCTTTACATTATACATGCTTCTCTTAGGCAATATTAGGCAATAATTGCTATCTGGCTGTTCAAAAAGCTCCCTAAAAAGCCTTCAGTTGATCCAAAATGCTGCAGCAAGAGTACAAACAGGGACTAGAAAGAAAGATCATATTTCCCCTGTATTGCCTTCTCTTCATTGATTCCCTGTTGAATCCAGAATTCAAAGTTAAAATTCTTCTACTCACAAAGTCTTAAACACTCAAGCCCTGTCCTATCTTAATGACCTCATTGTACCATGTTTTCCCAGTAGAGTACTTCACTCTCAGAGTGCAGGCCTACTTGTGGTTCCTAAAGCTTTTAAAGGTAGAATGGGAGGCAGAGCCTTCAGCTATCAGGCCCCTCTCCTTTGGAGCCAACTCCCAGTTTGTATTCGGAAGGCAGACAGCCTCTCTGCATTTAAGATAAAACTTTCCTTGTTGTTAAAGCTTATAGATAGGGCAATAGGTTTAGGCTGCTCAATATTCAAGATTCAAGAAGCATTTATTGTCATTTCAACCACATATAGCTGACGCAGAACATAGTGAAATGAGGTAACGTTTCTCCAGGACCTGGTGCAACATAAACATATAACAGAAAGGTATCAAATATGAAAAAACAGAGCTAGGACTAAGGGTTTTTTTTTTTGCTGGGATGCTTCTTATGATTCCACCACTTCTTTTCACACCCGGTGCATTTATTTGCCACTGCTGCATGTCATTAAATATTTTCTCTCTCCCATAGTCTGTGTCTCTCTTTGCTGTCCTTTCTCTCTTCTCTTCCCCTCACTCCAACCAGTCGAGGCAAATGGCTGCCCCTCCCCGAGCCTGGTTCTACCGGAGGTCTCATCCTGTTAAAAGGGAGTTCTTCCTTCTCACAGCTGCCAAGTGTTTGCTCATAGGGGATTGTCTGATTGTTGGGGTTTTCTCTTGTAATATTACGCTGTCTTTACCTTACAGGATAAAGCGCCTTGAGTAGACTTTTTTTTTGTCAGTTGGCCCTATAACTGAATTGAATTTAAATTAATTGAAAAAAATGGCATCAGCAAAGCTAATGAGTCCAGAATAATATGCAGATAATAGTGGAACGAGCATCTTTTTTTAGAGAAGGGTATGGAAGTTATAGAGATCCTTGTGAATAGTTAGACCAGTTTTTCTGTACATTTGCTCCAGTCAACAACCCTTTGCCTTTATTTGACAAAGTTCTGGAGTGAACCACGGTGCAGAGTGGGTAAAAGTAAGAGTTTAAATTCTGAGTGGAGCCAGAGTGTTAAGGAGATTATAGAGACCATCATAATAAGAAACCAGTTCATCAAGTAAAGAGAGAAGATTAATGATGGGGAGAGAGTTAATACCTGATGAGAACATGGTCGATATCAGTGTTATATGAATTAATATTACTGCTGCAAATGTTTAATGTTGAGGTAATTGCATATCTCATACTCTGATGGGTGATTAATCTATAGTAATGCATTAAATTATATAAAATTGTGTTTTTAATATGGCAGTTTAGTAAGGAGCTTGATCAACACAATAAATAACAGCTGAATTAAAAGGCTTGAGATTTGAGTGACATCAGTATATCTACAGAGAGAAAAAAGTACTAAAAGTAAGGTATGTATTAGTAAAACAGCTGGTTTGATGTCCATTTTTAGGTTTCACTGGGCAAGCACTGCTTACCTTGCTTCTACTGACCAAATGCCTGTGAAGAATTGGCACCACACTGGCACAAGTCTCAGGGCATGGTTTTCAGCTGAAATGCCAACTCCAAGTTGGGGAGAAATTACTGCACTAAGTGGAACAACTCCTGTTTACAAGCAGGGAAGGGTGTAGGAGATTAACAGACAGATTGGTGCAGTGCAGTGCACTTTACTGGTCTGCTGTGGTGAGGAGGGAGATGATTTTGCTTGCAGAGCAGTTGTTTTACTACTGAAAGTACATCCTACCATCATCAGTGGTCACGAGCTTCATCCAGACAGTATCTGGACTCAGCCTTAGAGATACAACTAGAAAAACTGGAGGTGACAGTCAGGTAGAGTGAGGTGTGACATCTACGCTTAGACTGATGCCCCTGCAACTTCGGCCCAGATAAACATTTTAAAAATGGATTGACGGAAGTTTATAGTTTAAGAACTCTAAGCAGCTCACAAGCTATAAATGAGCAATGGGCACTGAGAATGCATTAAATAAAACATGTGTTTCATAATTTACCCATTTCTACAGTATTCCTCTTTTGCGGCTTTTTGTCACAGGTTCACAAGTGGACTCAGAACACAGAACACAAACTCAGGAAATAGTTTAAAAGGTTTTAATAAATCACACAAGGTAAACGATGCTTTGACCTGAATGTGCAACACTGGGGGAGAAGCAAAAGGCTGAGATGTCATAGCTACAATCTGGCAGTTGGTATTATTCTGGTTTTACCTCTAGCTCCACCATGGGGTTTTCATGAGTGATATTTTTGTGATGTATCTCAACAACTTCTGGATTGTTTGCTATGTAATTTCCTTTTAAAAAAAAAGAAAAAGAAAATTAGTTTTGGTTTTTGAAGAGGTTCAGCCTGCTCTTCAGCTTTCTGATTGACAAAATGCTTGCCAATGAAACATCTGTCTGCACTTTTCCTCTGTGATGTATCTGAGGTATTTCTGCAAGTACATAACACAACCAGGAGTAGGATCTATGGTAATTGCTGTTTCTGTGCTTAAGATCTGAGAACAGATTTTGTGATCAGGTATAGACAAAAGTGAAACATTTGAACATTTGCAACAAGAGATGAAAAGGGATTTTTCAGAAAAAGCTCAGAATGAGACCAGCGTGGCAGGAAGTGAACTTTGAATCTGTTGTGTGTAAACCAATCAGATGCATTTCATGGTCTCATGCACTTATCTCACCTCCTTTACTCGATGAAATGGCAATACGGCTCTCATCAAGTAGCTTTATCAAGATGTTCTTCTTATGGATTACACTGCTTTTTCTTTGTGAAGGATGTAAGTGCTTTTTTATTCTGTTCATGTGTATGAAATATGAATTTTTTTAATGTTACATAGATGCGTGTATACATAAGAAGGTGTTTATAGTTGATAGTGTTGATGGATAATGCTAGTAATAATGTTTTCACATTAGAAAGTTACCATTTTTTTCTTTTCTTTGTTTCAGATTCTCTGGTTCCAGTGAAAACTGTCCAGCTTGGTGAACCAGTGACTTTTACATGTCCTTTACCAAAAGGGTTCAGTAACAGAAAAATCTACTGGTACAAGCAGAGTGCCGGAGATACTCTTAAATTAATTTTAGCACAACTTAAATCTATAACACCTGAGTACAGTGCTGAATTTTCTAAATCAAGATTTAATGTAAATACTGATGACAATTTTAGCAACCTGACTGTTTTGAAGACATTCCAAGAGGACGAGGGACTCTATCATTGTGGAGTTGAAGAATGGACTAAATCTAGCTGGAGTGGGGCATATTTGCTAGTAAAAGGTAAATATCAATTTTCTACAAACTGTTTTACTGTAGGTGCCTCTGAGAACGGTTTTTGATGAAGGATGTCTTCATGTTTTGTCATATACAGAAAACACTCAAACGACATCAAAATATAATATTGTTCAGCAACCATTAGGATCAAATCCACTGCATCCAGGAGACACAGTGACTCTCCAGTGTTCAGTCCTCAGTGACTCTGACACCAAGACATGCCCAGGAGATCACAATATGATCTGGTTCAGAGCTGAGTCAGATAACTCTCATCCAAACATCATCTTCTCTGATGAAAATAGAAGTGATGAATGTGAAAAAAGCTCTGAAACTCAGAAAAGATGTATTTATCGCTTCTCTAAGAGCGTCAGCCCCTCTGATGTTGGGACATACTATTGTGCTGTGGCCACATGTGAGAAGATACTATTTGGAAATGGAACTCGTCTGGAACTTGGTATGATTTTGTGTTAAGTGCTGGAAGGTATACTATATAATATGATAATACCAACTTGAGTGATGACTTTTTAAGAAAAAAATATTCTTTTGTTTGTTTTTGTAGTGCAAAAAACACAATCAGTATATATTCAGACGGCAATATTAATAGTCTGCCTGGCCATTTCTGTCATTGGTAATGTTTTCCTCATCTGCAAGCAAAGAGGATGCAATCCATTTAAAGGTAAGTTTTTTCGGGAGCTGAAATTACTTGAAAGGCTAAAATTTTCCCATGACATTTAAAAATGGAAAGACTAATCTATATACAAAATCATAATTCAAGTTATACTGTAAACACATCAGTAGCCCATTTCAGAACACATTGTTGATGAATCTGACAGTATAAAAAATTCTGTAGTGTTTGTCATTCTGTCATGTGACTTGTCCTACAATCCTACTTATTTTATTTAAATAAAGTCTCTGTATCAGTAGGATTTTTATTAACGACTATAAATTGTGAAATAAAAGCCATATTATATATCTGCTGCTATAATTTATCTTTAACGACAGAAAATGCTGTATCAGAAGCACAAACTGATACCTCGCAACCAGGACATGATAATGTAAGTAATGAAAATCATTGCTAAACTATGCCTGAAAAATCAAGCATCATTGTATTACAGATGGTTTTCTTATTTATCACACAGACTGAAACTGATGATGAACTAAGCTACACTGTAATGAATTTCTCAAAAAGAAAAGCAAGAGGAAGAACATTCGCTGAAGACAGTGTGTACTCTCAAGTTAAATGCTGAATCCGACAACACTGCTGAACATCTTGAAAGGAATCTAACATCCTGTTACCAACCTTCTGTTTGTGACTCTTGGTCTTTTTATTTTTCAGTCTTAGTCAAAAATTAACAACCAGAATGTGGGCTGTCAGAGCCATTTCGTTTGATAATTTTTAACTATATCAAATGGTTGCCTTGCTTTCCACAATTAAACTTATTACATTTAGTGCTTCTGCTTTAATGTTGGTTTATGTTTAAGACAAGGCACTACAGACATTTTTAATGTACTGGTCTTAAGATGTTTGGTTATTTTGCTTCCAACAAGTGTCAGAATAATGGAGAAAAAAATGCACATTTAGGTGCTTACTACACTTTTTCCATTAGACATGTTGTTTTACAAAAATATTGTTATAATCTAAGTAATCAGCTGGCTAAGTTTAATAGTGATATGTAGTCAAATAAGCCTTTTGCCTGTAGTTTCTCCCATAAAAGGTCATTTGCTCATTTGTGAAGTTGTCTCTGCCTGTTTACATTTGTGAATGTAAACAGGCAGAGACAACCAAAACTAGCCTGAAAGTGAAATCAAATTAAAAAACTTCAATCTACAGAAATGATTTGGAGTCTTGAACATTCATTGGATAATATAGAAAAACCTTTAAAATGCATACAGACTATAATAATAATAGTCAAGCAAATGCAATTTCATCATGAAATCAGTATGTGCTGGATTAAATATTTATGTAGAAATTAAAACTGTTCTAGGCAAAACTGGCTGGATTACATTGCATGTCCCCTGCAGCATAAGAGAAAAGTGTTTTGCTACCTAGATAATAGCTTGCTCGTTTGAAGCTGCTTCATCTTCTTCAGACACAGTTGCCCATCAATAGTTCACCTTGTCTTTTAATGAACTCCTGGACGATGTTGACATATTGCTTCTCTATCCCATCAGTGTGCCGAAGATTATCTTGAAGAATTCATTAGTGGTGCTGACAACGCTGTCTGTTGGTCGACTGCAATTTTTGAGATGTTTACTTAACTGTCTGTCTGCTGATCAGGTCCATCTGTTTGGCTATTAAACTCCTCCTTAGCTTAGAACAGTTTAATGATACAGTCACATATTTTAATTAACTAAAATAAAAAGTAGACTTTTGACAAAAAATGAAAACTAATGGGCAATATTGCATGCTCGCAATACTAACCAAAATAGAATTAAAATACACAGTAACTGTCCTTAGTTGTATTCTTTGCCAATTTGGTAATATTTTGTAAGAAAATCTGTCTGACAAGGCTTTAGTGCATCTTTATTGGGAGTGCCTTCACAAAGTATTGTGTGGTTTCTAATCTGAGCATATTAAATCTTCCCCTGACACCATATTATATAATTACATTTTTTGTATCATTTTGTTTGTGTCATAATGTGTGTATACAAAATAAAACTAACCTGAAATGAGCAAACCCACCCTGAAAACTAACTGAAACTGTATTTCCTGTTTTGTTTTGAGAGACCCCTTTGTCTTACATTTTACTCTTCATTTAGTTCCTGTTCTCTTTACCACTGATTGTTGCCATTTGTGTTTCTCTCCCTCCTGAGTCTCTTTGGTAATCAGTATGTGTGTATGTATAGGACTGTTTCTCTTCAGTTCGTTGTCTCTGTGTCTATGTCCGCTAAATTATAGCCTTCTGTGATTTATATTGTCTTGGAGCAAAATTCATTTTCTTTTTTCACCCATCTGTGCTCTATCTATCTATCTATCTATCTATCTATAAGATAAGATGGGAAGGATTCGTTTTTGCTGTAGTGGGTATGAAAATTCATTCATTAATCTCCGTCCACTTATCTAACACAGAGAGACAAACAAGCATTCACACTCACATTCATACCTAGGGTCAGTTTAGAATCACCAATAACCTAGCCCCCTTTGCATTTCTTTGACTTGTGGAAGGAAGCCAGAGAACTCACTCAAGCAAACTCCACACAGAAGGGCCTAAGCTAGCCAGTTGTTGGAGTTGAACACAGACCCTCTTGCTGTGAGGCAACAGTGCTAATCACCGTGGTACCGTCCTGCCCTGAGTATGAAATTAAACAGCTTTTGAATATGAATAGCTTTGTGCAGTACTGCAAGCAAGATCCTGCAGGATAAATTAAAATCCCCACATATTCAGTAAGGGGGAAATATAGGTTCATTCACTACAGACTTTAAAAATAAGAATCCTGCCAAAATATGAATGGAAAATGCACTCAAAACTACAGTATGTAAGCAATCATCAGTTTTCAACATCTGGATGTCGCTTGTGTTTTGAAACAAACATGTCAGCAGGACTTTCCCGAGCACAAGTTAGTAATCACCATGTTTTCCATGTTGCAGGGAAGCTGCCCTATTTGTTCCTGTTGGGGATACCTTAAGCTTGAATTTGAAATCACCCCAAACTGGTAACAAAGTATAGATTTAGGAACTCAAAATAGGAGAAACAAAAGTGGAACCCAGAACATGTAGCCTTTGTCACCATCACCCAATATAGTCACACTATCTAGCCAACTCTTGGCTTGGAATAACAGTCTTTGGTCCACCTACTTACAATACATTCTGTGAATCTGAAATAATAACAACAATAAACTTGCACAGTCATTATCCCCATCAAACACATGTATAAAAAAACAATGGGGTCTAAAATAATGCAAAGGGAAAAAAGATTCTCTTTAATAAAAGTAACATATTATTGATATTTATTTTAGTTTGCATGGTAATTCAGTGTTAATCTAATAGCAAATAAAAGTAAAAATACAAGTAATAATCACAAAATAAATATCTACTTTAAGTTTAAATAGCCAGCAATACAAAATGATTGTGCATCTCAATCTTAATGTATTTTGCAATGCTACTTTACATTACGGCAAAAATCTGCTCTCAAAATGAAATTTCTGTCTCATTTCATTCACCCCAAGGGATTCACCTCCATAAAACTTATTACATATTCATGCTTCTTTCACTCATAGTTAGTCATGCCAGTGTATGTGCTTTCAGTGTACATGCTTTCCGGAAGTTCTCCCTTGTTCTTCCATCTTTTAGCTTTTCTTGACGGGAAGTCCAGCGCTGCATAGCTAACTCCTACTTCTTCACCATCCTGCAAATTATTAATTGAAGTTAGAGCTAACCAAACAACAAGTTCATTCTAATTTACATTACTTAGGTTAAAAACACACAGAACATAGCCATAAAGAACTGTAAGCTCCTCCCAGTTGCCTTCAAAGAGATGCATTGACAAGTCAATCCAAATCTAGCCTAAAGTTTTATACAATTAGTAGTAATATAATAATAAAATTAGGTATAAGTAGACTTAGCGAAAGACCATGGTCTGGTTTAGTTTAGAAAATGGCACATGCTTATTATTGTTTGACCATAACCAGTAAAAATAAGTACTTTTGTTGCCTGAACTTAACCACAGATGGGCCTTGGTCTCTTGCATCACAGTCCTATGTTTTAGGAGGCCACCATCCACACTGACCAAACCTCCACTAATTGTTATAAGTAAAACTACAAGTATTAATTATTAATTAATAACATGCATCTGGGAAAAAAGTTTTAATAATAGACAAACTCCAGTTATATGTGATGAATGGAGACTATCCTCCCAAGAATAAAACTGGTCTTTTAGCAAAGTGACAAAAGCCTCCAACACTGTTCAGTTGTTCAATATTTGCTCATTTATTGTTTGACTTGTGAAGCACACATTGTTATCTACAAGATGACAAAAAAGTCTTAACCTTTATGCAAAAAAGTTTTGGTCAGGTTTGTTAAATATATACGCTACATGGACAAAAGTATTGGGCCTACACCCACACATTACACCTACAAGCGCTTTCATGACATCCTATTCTAGATCTACAGGTACAGTATTAATGTAGGGTCTCAGTTTCCACTCTTCTGGGAAGGCTTTGTATAATAATTTGGAGTGTTTCTGTGGATTTTTTTTCCCATTCATTCAGAAGAGCATTTGTGACATCAGACTCTGATGTTCGACAAAAGGGCCTGGCTCACAATCTCCATTCTGATTCATACCAAAGGTGTTCAGTGGGGCTGAGGTCAAGATTCTGTGGGCTAGTCAAGTTCTTCTACAAAAAACTCATCCAATCATCCTATTATGGACCTTGGTCTGTGCCGTGGGGCACAGTCATGCTGGAACAGAGAAGGAGAGAGCTAAGGGGTCCAGAAAAATGACCCCAGAGCATTATCCCTCCTCCACCAACCTTTACAGGTGCCTCATGGAGTCAGGAGATAGAGAAACATGACTTGTCACTCCACAGAACACATTTTCACTGCTCCAGAGGCAAGTGGCAGCATGCTTTAGCCCACTCGATTCAATGCCTGGCATTGTGCTTGATAATGTAAGGCTTGCATACAGCTGCTTGGCCATGGAAACCCATGTCATGAAGCTCCTAGGAGACAATTTTTGTGCTGATGCTAATGCAAGAAGAGGTTTGGAACTCAAGTCAACAGAGCATTAGAGACTTTTACGCTCTGTGCACTTCAGCACTTACGCTACATTCACACTGCAGTCAATTCCGATTTTTTGCTGAGGTCTAATTTTTGTATGTGGTCATTCACATTAGAATTTAAATACGACCACCAGCAGACTTTAGAGTGAACAGTCTCCAGCCCTCAAGTGATGTTGTGACGTCATGAAAGCGTGACATCACACGCCGCACGCTGTGTTTATGGAAGTAAATATGGATGTCACACATGTCAGCATGTGAGTAAAACTTCACTTTCTTTCCACTAACTAGCTCCATCAACAGTGTCTATCATGCTTGTTTAGTGCATTGTTGGCATCTGATCTTGAACGCGTCTTGCCTCCTCCGACGCAGAATTATGACATCTGTCCCACGTCAATGACTTAAAAGTCATATGAAATGCCACATGACCATTTAGACTGAGGACACTTTCAAAAATATCCGATTTAGGATCACATATTGAAGTGGCCTGAATCCAATTCAAACAAATCAGCCTGTGCTTTTCAAACATATGGCCAAAAAAATTGGATTTGGCCCACTTTCGTTTGTAGTGGGAACGTAGTGTTAGTGACCCCACTCTGTGAACAGTGCGCATGCACCAACCTGCATGCAGCCTGTTGCAGATGCTGAATTTTCTCTGATGATTCATTATCTTTATATGGTCTGCCATTTCATGGCTGAGTTGCTGTGGTTTCTAAATATTTCCACTTTGTAATAATACCATTTACAGTTGATCCTGGAATATTAAGAGGGAAGAAAGTTCATCAACTGACTTATTTGCAACAAGTCAATCAATGGTATCCTACATTATTACAGGACCACACTCAAAGTCAGAAAGCTCTTTAAAATGACCCATTCTTTCACAGACTGCATAGCTATGTATTTGATATTATACACCAGTGGCAACCAAGGTTATTATAGTTAACTAAAACTAAACTAAAAACTAAAACTACATGAGAGAAATAATTTTAGTTCAGTGAAATAAAAATAAAAAACTAGACTTTTGGGAAAAATCAAATCGAACTAAAATGACATTATAGGCTTAGGAAACTAACTAAAATAAAATAAAAATATGCAGGAAACATTCTTAGTTCCAGTCTTTGTCAGTAAATTTGGTCAGTCAGCCTGTCTGATGAGAGTGTGGTGCATCTGTTTATTGAGACTCAGGGTGTCTACATGATTATGACTCATCTGTCTTCACGAAGTGTTGTGTTTGTATTGTAAATTCTGATCTAAACATTTCAATTGTTCCCCTGACAGATGCCAGCCATATTATAAAAATTAAGAAAACTTTTCGAACAATAAAAACTAAACTGGAACAAGCAAACCCACTCTGAAAACTAACTGAAACTAAACTGAATTAAAAACTAAAATTCAAAATGAAATAAAAATTAAAACTAATCAGAAAATACAAAACTATAATAACTCTGGTATTGCACATCTCTAATAAAACAGACTCAAAGATGTACAGAAAACAC